>OMNM01065632.1:3559-19593 GCA_900302745.1 Parablennius parvicornis | reverse complement strand
GGACTCAAAATGAATGGCTGCAGGCTGCATGAATGCAGGAAATGGGAAACACCCAGCAGCAGGTCTGAACCAGGCAGGAACAGGCTGCAGCATGAGACTTTATCTGGAAGTACGTCCTCCTGATGGCCTTTCAAAATGAGAAACACCAGAGAAAAAGAAAACTCATGGAAAAGTGTTAGTGTGATGCACAAAGGACAAGAGTTGAGTCTGAAGCTGCAGAGATTTATTGCTGTAATGTTTACAGATTTCTACAAGCGACAGTTATTAGTTCATAGCTGATTTTTTTCTGGGATTTAACAGCCGGTTCATTAAAAAGTGATTGTGAGTTGCATCATCAGTGTGTGGGAGGTTTGATTGCCTTTGATCTGAAATTTATGTCTTAACAGCATTTGCGTAAAAATCACCAACAAGCCACCAACAAAATACAAACAAACCACCAAGAAAATACCAACAAACCACCAACAAATCAAGACATCAGATATTCAGGAATGATCACTAATGTTGGAGGTGTCTGGTATGATTCTGTAGGTGGGTGGAGCTGTTGGTGGGTGAATGTGGATGGAGCTGGAGGTGGATGATGATGGGAGTGGATGGAGCTGCAGGTGGGTGGCACTGAAGGTGGGTGGAGCTGGATGATGCTGGAGGCCACACTGTAGAGCAATTGTTAGTGCTCTCTCACCTCACAGCGAGGAGGTCCGAAGTTCAAATACTGTGTGAAGTTTGCATATGATGTTAACTGGTGATCCTAAATGTTACCCGTTGTGTTGTTGTCTGTCTCTGAGTGTTGCTGTCCTGTGAGGGACTGGAGACCTGTTCAGGTGAACCTGTCCTCACCTGTCCAGGTGTAACTTTCCTTGTCCATTGTTAGGTGGGATCGGCTTCAGCAACTCATGATCCTGAACAGGCTGAATCAATACAGAGGATTGATGGTTTGATGCAGGAGGTGCGTTGAGTTGGGGGTGGTTGGAGCTGTCAGGTCTTTGCTCCACAGAAAAGCACTGCCTTTTTTTTCACATTGACTGAACGCACAGGTCTATTTCACCAGATATCTTAGCGGAGCCGCGATGTGGGAGGATTCAATTTCATAGTACGCACAATAATTCACTTGATGTTAAATAACCAAGATGTACACAACAACTGAATGACTTTGAAGCCGCACCGCTCACACTCATGGTTCTAAAAACCTGAAAGTCCTGCATACACGCGCCGATTTAATAGTTAATAAAACAATAAAAAAAACTTTAAAAACTTTTTTTCACCAATAATACCTCCACAGTTTTACTGTGAAAGCTCTTCCGGTGCGCGCCGCTTCCACCCTCTGTAGCTTTTCGCAGCTTCCTGCATGTCTGGAGCGCAGGTGGAGCCAGTTTCAGCAGGTGGAGCTCGCAGCGGGTCACATCTGTTGAGTGTGCTGAGGAGGAGAACTGCGTCCCCGCGTCGGAACCGGAGGTAAGCTTGCACATCCACACATCGATCCCTCTGTGCGTAAACAGTGCGCGCCTCACCTGTGCATCTCTGCCTCCACCCGGGCTGCTGAGGCTCGTTTAGGCTTGGGCTTAGTTCACTCCCACCAGAGTCACGGTTTCAGAGGAACTCAGGCAGACCTCACGCTGCTCTAAGGGTTCCACGTGTCAACCTGTAACAGTCCGTGTACGTGGAACACACCGTGTAGCAGGACTAGACAAGTGAGGCGTTTTCATTTATTAAATCTATACCCCTTCTCTCTTTGTACGCTTTTTTTTTGCAGGTGTGTACTAAGGAGTTTTCACTTGATTCATTTATCTACTATGTAACAGAATTATCCACAGTATCAATTCCATCAGTGCATTCGATCACTCAGATTCCATCAAATATTCCACACTAAATGAATGTTGAAATCAAACTCAAATGCAACTTTTGTAGATTCTTGAACACTGTCGGGGGTGGGGGTTCTGTGGTGTTGGAGTGAAGAAGTGATGAAATCAGGAGTGATCAATAAAATATATGTGATGAATATAGTCTGATGGTCAATAAGTCTGTCATACATTTTAATTGAACTGTTGATCTCAAGCAAGGTTTACAGACTCAGTCGTGTTTTAACAGTGAAGTGATGATTAATGTGAAGAGAGTGAACCAGCAAGGCTACATGCAACATAATTAGGAAGAAAAGCACTCTGACAGTGCAAACCTCTGCCAAATGGCATTTCCCAACTTCAAAGTGCCATCATATAGTTAATCTGGATCAGATCCAGATGAAATATGGCACAATTCAGGGCAATGATCCTCGATATATACATATCAAATTTCAAGATAATCGAAACAATGTTCTATGAGTTATGATTTTTTGCAACTTGAAAATTAGGTTTCCATTGTTCATTTCTGGAATTTTTCCTGACCTTATTCTGGATCTGATCCGGATTAAATTTTGCACTCTACTAGATATGACCATTCTACAGATCAATGAATTATTTCCAAGTCAATCAGACATGATCTCCAAGAGATTTTTTGAAAACAGCTCAATGATAAGTAAAGGGGAAAAACAGGATCTTTTATATTTTTTTGTATCCAGATGGCTATCTGGATCACTCTCAAAATTTAATGGAATCAAAGTTGGGTCAAAACACATCTTGTGAATTATTTTTTTGGAAGATCTCATTAGGAGTTTTTGATAATCCTGCTAACAGACAAACGGACAACAAACAAAAATATAAAAAAGCAAAAATATAACCTCCTTGGTGAGGTAATAACAAGCTTTGGGGCTCACACACTAGTGATGCTACATGCTAATGAGTTTTGTGGCACACAGAAGTGAGCCTATATGCTAATACATTTCAGGGCTCATGGCTACATGCTAACGAGCTTTGGGGCTCACACAGTAGTGACTTTACATGTTACTAAGCTTTGGGGCTCGGAGTAGTGAGACCACATGCTATATGCTAATGTGTTTCGGGGCTCACGTAGTATGGAGGCTACATTCTGACATGCAGTGGAGCGAAGCAATGGTGGCGTGGAAACAGAGCCTGAATGACTGTTGTCTTAAAACGAATTCAACTGATAAACTATAGTCTCCCTAATTTCTGATGTCTCTATTTTCTCTCCTTCATCCTCTCACTTACATCTAAATCTGTCTCCTTCTCCTCTTCCTCACCAGTCTGCTGCTATCAGGGTGAAGATGAAGAACTCTTCACTCAGACTGAGTTTCTTCCTGCTGAGCTTCCTGCTTGTCTCCGTTTCCACTCAGTCGGATCCAGATGAAGGTGAGTTCCTCCTGGATTTGGGGTGGGTGTCGCTCGACTGTGTGGTCCTGGTGGGTCAGGATCTAAACGGCCCAGGCTGAACTTGCTTGAAAAACAACACAGTGGATGTCAAATCAAGACGTTTCCAGAGATTGAACTTGATCTTCTGGATTTCTCGATATGTACGTCCTTGGCAGATGTAATAAAATCTTTGGGGTATATTTGTTTGTCTCTCTGTATGTCTGTTAGCACGATTACGTCAAAATTACTACACAGATTTTGTCAAAATTTTCACCCAAGATAAATATTAGACGACAGAAGATTCCATTAAATATTGGAGGTGATCCGGAAGCATTTTTTTTTCCGAGTCCAGGTCAACCTTTGGTGTACATCAGAAATCTCTGATTGTGCTTGTTCTCAGTTTGACTGAGCTGGTTGGTGTCACTGAGGTGTATTTGGGTCAGAACGCTGGTGAAGATGTTTGACTGCTCACCAAATTATTTCTCAAGTCGTTTCACGTTCCTTCAAGTTCCTCAGGTTTCTTCAAATTCCTTCAGGTTCCTTCAGGTTTTCTTCAATTTCCTTCAGGTTTCTTCAATTTCCTTCAGGTTCCCTGAGGAAGCAGCTCAGAGATCTTCACAGGAGAAAATTGGCCTCAGATAAACGTTCTGTTTGAGTGAAAGTAGCCATCAAATTAGGTGATCAAGCAGATTAATATCTGCTTTGGGTTGGAGGTGGTTGTTTATCATCTGCCTCACAATGTGCTGCTCCACTGACGTGTGACTTCAGTCAGAAAAAGGAAGTGGTCGTGGATTATGATGGCTTTCAATCTGTTCTTTGTAATCTCTGCAGATGAGAGGAGACATTTAGTGTTTCTCTGATAATTTTTCAAGACATTTCTCCATGTTTAGCTGCAGAATCGACTTGTTCTGGTTTAGACATTTGGGTGAAGGTGACTTACATCTGAGCTTCCAGTTGTTCAGGCTGTAAAATACCGCAGGATTAAAAAAATGAAGTTAGGGTTAGACAGACGGTGATTATCTGTTTTCAAGTAAAAAAACACCTGACTTTTTTTTATTTAACTTTTTTTTAACACAATTTCATACAAACAAGTATAAAAAAAAACTAAATATATAAACAAAAGAAAACAAAGCACATATATTACACGAACGGTTAAAAAAAATGCTTGACACTCAGCAACAGACCTTAAAACACTCCATTGCTCAAGAAAATACAGTAATTGTTTCCATACACATTCAAATTCCTCTGCCTTACTTCTGAAGATGGAGGTGAGTTTCTCCAGTTAATCATAGTTAAACTGACCTGCTTTTTATTGACCCTAAAGTTTTCTGGGTATACAGTAGGAACTCTGACGAGCAGACCAGAGAGCGGACACCCTGTACTGAGTGGACATGGTCACGACACATAATTAATTGTTAACTCACCTTAATGAGCGGACAACTCGCTGAACGTGGACAACTAACTGATTTTCCTGGCAAATGTCAAGCTGAGTGGGCACTAGAACTGCCAAATACTTGGGCTGGACCTGATTGTTGGAATATTCAGATGTTGTGGTGGTGTCAGGATATTAGCTTTGAGGTGGTGGGCTGTGAAGCTCCTCTCCATTAGTTTCACTTTCCATTTACAGTAGAGAACATAAGGCCTGTGGGCCAAAAACTGAAAACTGACCCGCAAGAAGCTCCAATCTGGTCCAACAAACCCACCTAGCAAGGTGGTTTTATTGGATTTATACAGGGTGTTTTTTACATTTCATTGTATTTTGCACCACAATATTTCATTAAAATTGACTTTATGTTGAGATTGAAGTCATTCTTGTACCTGCCTTTAGCAAGGCGCAAAGCTTAATATTCCTTGAAAAAGTGTAAATTTTTATTATTATTCTTATTCTTGTGCCTGCCTATGGAAAGGTGCAAAGATTACTATTCCTAGCACTGAGATCCAAAAATTTCAAAGTTTCCTAGCCATTGAAATGTTCGTGCTTAAGTAAACCTGCACTGTTTGAAGCACGTACACTCAAAGCACATCAAAAAGTGCGGAAAATTTAGAGAGCGGGAAGGATCAATAAAGATAAGCGCCTCAAATAACGATTTCCGAAACAAATGCTGAATATTTTCATTAGAACCAACTGAAAGAAAACAAAAAATCTCATTCGAAGCGGATGGGATCCCAGTGTAAAAAAAACAAAAACAAATCCTCACTTTTCAATGCCAGCTGACGTCGCCATACTTTCAACCAGAGACTTGACTTTAATTTCAAAACATTGCCACATACTGTATGTTACAGCGCACTCTGAGCTCCTCTGCATTTTCTGTTCCAATGTGGTTTCATACCACAAATGGCAAATAAACTTGAAACTGAAACTATTTAGATGTGAAAACATCCTTTTCATATCTTACACAAATTTTATTCTGAGAGCGATTTATTTGGATGAAGTTCCCAGCTGTTTTTCGAGTTAAATATTGGTGTGTATATGTTGACTTATGTCCCCTTTCCACCGCACTAAAGGGCAGGAACTGACTGGAACGGAGAGAAGATGTACAGCAAAGCATAAACACGACCAAAATTTGGATCGCGTTTCCACCACAAGTGGGAAGGTGAAAATGTAGGCGGGGCTGAGACACCTGGTGCGACAGATCTGGACCTTATGAATCCTCTGTTGTTGTTTAAATACTCCGCTTTGCATTAGTTGTTTAATTAACTTTTTTTTGCAGACACAGAGCTGCAGCTGCAACTCCTGTGTTGGTTCTGAGAGAGTGAACAGTTGGCGCCGGTCGGCCGGCCGCGGTGATGGCGTTGGTCTGCAACTTCCGTGTTTCGGTCGAAACAGCAGATGAGATGCGAGGAACTACAGCGGAGCTCGGAGGAGCACTGTGTGTGGATGTGGGGTGCACTGTGTGTGGATGCGGGGCGCACTGTGTGTGGACGCAGTGCAATGGGACACCCGGCACATTGGAGCTGCTCGCAGCCCTGCTGTAGGTCTTCGCATCGTGTCCACTCTCTCCGCCGAAACGCAAAGTTGCGGACCGGCGACAACCAGCTTGGGCTGCCGGAGTACGCCCCGCTGCCGGGGCGACGTCACTGGCCGTGGTGACAGTTGGCGTCGATCTGCAACTTCCCCTTTATAGGCCAAGAAGCACGGTGTGCCCTGCTGGCCAAACAGCCAGGCAATGTTTGCTCTCTTGGAACGAACAAAGAAGTTGAAGCTCCAAATACAGCCAAGGGCGTGATGTAAATCACTGACCAATAAGCAGGAGGTGTGCAACATCAGACCTGTTCCAGTTTCCCGAGTATCTCAACGTTGGGGTAGCGAAAAGCTTTCTGGTCTGGAGTGGTTCTTTCTGATAACAGGAACAATTGTTGTGGTGGAAAACCGGACCCGCACTTTATGTGCGATGGAAACGCGCCTTTTTGAGTGACGAGAATTTCCTTAGAGTGAGGGCAGCTGTCGACTTACAGAAAAAAAATTCTTCTTCTTGTCAGCATGGCCACATTTCCTACTCAATCTCATCATAATATACATCAAAACGTAGCTACAGGCCTTGTGCTTTTAATGAGGGGCTATATTTGTCTATCACTTAAGCATTTCTATCTGAAAAAAGCCTTAGTTTGCAGTGAGTGCCAGATTTTCTCTCATTGACTCCTATGTAAATTTTGGGACCGTCTCTACCTCCAAACCCAAAAGTTGAGACATTTCTAAACTGTCAGTGTGGGGAGATGGAACACTTTTAAGACTAAGACTATGACGTCCATGAACTTCCTCTGATGCTGACTGTGACATTTTTTTTTTTCAAATAACTTGCACGGTTCTCGAACCACAATGGCCTAATCAGGGTGAGTGTTTCCTTTCTGAAAGCTGTTTCTCAGTGCTCCACTAACTATTCACTTTAGAAGGGGTTAGTTCTCAGTTCTGAAGAGGAGGATGACAAGCAGGAGAGAGAGAGCAGCAGCAGGAGGAGTGGAGCAGAACGGCAGGTGGAGGGAGAGCTGGGGTGGAGGAGCAGGAGGGAGAGGAGATTATGGAGGAGGAGGATCTGAAGGGAGAGTAGGAGGAGCAGAAGGAGGGGAGCAGGAACAGGGGTGGAGGAGCAGAATGGACAGGAGATTGAGGAGGAGGAAATCCTGAAGGGAAAAGAGGAGGATCTGACGGGAGAGGAGGAGCAGCAGCGGGTAGAGCGGGCTAAATGCAATCATGTAATCATCAGGAATACACAGTATAACTAGATGTTGGGCTGGCCACCACAAAGGTTGTGGCTAATGCCACACAGGAAAACAGTGTTAGTAGTTTGTATTGTTAGGTAGCAAGCTTTTTAATGCTAATGTGGCAGGATAAAGAAATCTCAGGAGCTGAAGGTGAATGAGTCTTTATTGCACTCTGACACAACTAACTGGAAAACGCCAGAAACCGCTGCAATCGGGAAAACTTAGAACACGCCTCCCATCCCACAGTCCTCTGGGTGAGAGACCCACCTCCTCGTCCACCACAAAAATGCTAAGCTAGTTAGTGTAGCAGATTAGCATGTGAGATAACAACAGATTCGAGGTCAAGGACACCTGGGGAGTAACCTGTGTGATTTTCAGGTAGATAACAGATACTAGCCCAGCAGCATGCTAACAAAGTTTGTTCAATTGACCTGATATTTGGGGCATGACCTAAAGGAGAACTAGGGTTATGGATCCCTAGCTAATTAGTTTGGTCCAGTCTACTTTTGACCCCACCCGAGAGTCAAGGTTACATGTGTGTTATGTTAGGAAGCTCACGTACTAACTCGTGGTACATGAACATACTAACGTGTGCTCTGACGTATGCTACATATTGTAGTGATGGTATTTATGGAGTATCGGTCGGCAGCAGGAGGCAGGCACAAAAAAAAACTTCCTCTGGAATTTTCTAGTTATGTTTCCTCTTCCGCCGACTTTTCCGTGCGCCACTATTTCCGCATCGTTTGGAGCACGTACACATAAAGAACATCAAAACGTGCAGAAAATTCGGGACAAGGGAGGATCAATAAAGATAAGCATCTCAACTAACTGTTACCGGAAAAATTGCGAATAACTGCACATATTTTTCCATTCAAAGTGTTTGGGAGCCGAACCATCATGTACCACCAGGTGGCGTCTCGCAGTCAACATCGAAAGTGAAACTTAAGGTCCGCTCAGCTTGAAATTGGCCAGGCTAAATCAGTCTGTTGTCTACGTTCAGCGATTTCTCCTTTAATTAGGGTGAGTTATCAGTTAAATACCTCTGGACGGACGGATGGACACAGAGTGAGAGATACACACAGAGCCAAGTGGCTTTATGCAGTGTGTGTGTGCGCAACAGATGGACAGTATGGATGTATTATTGGTGAAAAAGGTTTGACCACCTGTAAAAGTAGTTGTATACTATGAGTTGTAGTTGTGTACCATGAGTTGTGTAGCTGTAGAATTATTTTTTGTACCTGCGGAATAATTTTTTTTCCCACAGATACCACAATACACTTACACATCCACTTCTTAATTACAGGTGGACGAAAACTGTTATACACGCTCACATTTTTCCTCCAATCGCTTCATGCTCACTACCACAGAGATCACCTAACGTTAAATAAACAGGATGTACACAACAAGTTAATGACATTGTAGCCACACCACTCACAATTATAATTCAAAAAATCCCCAAACTCCCTCATACTTAATGATATTATAGTGGCAGCTGAGGGGCAAATATGTTGATGCTGACTGGCTCTCCTGATTGGCTGTGGGACAGAAGGTAATCAGAAGAGATTGTCTTCTGTCTGTGCGTCCATGAACTTCTTCTGACGCTCACGGTGAAGAAATTTTTCATCAGCATCTCACGGTTTTCGAACATGAAGCAGTAGTTTGACTGCAGACTCTAATAAGACGCATGTGGTTGGCTCCTGCATGTGTCTGGCAAAATGCCAGATAATGAAAACATGTGATGTCATACTTTAACATGAAGTGTTCACAGTAACACTCAAATACATTGCACATACACCATATAACATGCACACAATCATACACACACACACACATGCTAGTTAGCATGCTGACAAAGTTTATTCAATTGAGCTGATGTTTGGGAGATGGCCTAAAAGGGGGGGGTGAGAATTATGGATCATTAGCTGGGTCCTGCCCACTATTGACCGTGCCCTTGGGCTAGGGTTACATGTAATGTTATGTTAGCAAGCTCACATGCTAACTCATTTTACGTGAACATGCTAATGTGTGCTGTGACATATACTACATATAGTCGTGACAATTATTAGGGGGTATCGGTCGGCAGCAGGAGGCAGGCAAAAATATATTTTCCTCTGGAATTATCTTTTTGTTAATGTTTTTGATTTCAGCACACCAGGGACTCAAACCTAATATTTACCCCCTAAACATGCTCCAAAGTTCACCAAAATTTGGCACGCTCATCAGTACTGGTACATAATTTCAGAAAATGTACAAATTAACCCCCGGAGTTACAAATGTGCTCTTTAGCACCACCTAGAAACACAAAATCGGCCAACAAGGCCCGCAGGAATGTCACAGGGAGATCAAACCAAAACTCATTTGTTCATCTCACCAAGACCTACAAATCGCGTGCTGACACCCCTGGACCTAAATCCAACAGGAAGTCTGCAATTTAACTTTCAAAATAAGATTTTCGCACAAAAAGGCCTTCAATCAAATGCTATCTCCTCTGAGGACGAATATTGTACTGGCTTCAAAACACAATGAAATGACAGGAAACCTGCTGAAAACTGATGAACAAATCTTTCATTACTAGCGCGGTTTCCATTTTATTACACCTCAAAGTTGGGAACGCACAAGCCCTGTGTATGCCTCCTCTCATTAAAACCCCACATATCACCCCCTAAACACGCTCAAAAAATTACCAAATTTGCCACAATCATCAGAAAGGGTGAATTATTTCAGAAAATTTTAAAATTGATTGCCAGTGCCAAATGTGCCATGTAGTGCCACCCAGAAACACTAAAACGGCCACTGCGGCCCGTAGAAATGTTGCAGGGAGATCAAACCAAAACTAATTTCTTGGTCTCATCGAGACCTACCAATCACGCGCCGATACCTTTGACCTAAATCCAACAGGAAGTTCGCAATTGGCCTCTCAAAAATAAGTTAAGATTTTGGCCCAAAAAGGCCTTCAAACAAACGCTTCTCGAAGGATGAATATCGCACTGGCTTCAAAACATAATGAAATGACAGAGGAGACCCTTATTGTCGAAACTGCTGAAAAACATTTTAAAATTTCCGTTTTATTTGACCTCAAATTTGAGAACACCAAAGCCCTCTGTGTGCCTCCTCTTATTAAAAACCCACATTTCACCCCCTAAACATGTTTAAAAAAAAAAATCACCAAATTTGCCACGCTCATCAGGACATGTGAATTATTTCAGAAAATGTAAAAATTTACCCCCGCAGTGCGCAATGTACTCTGTAGCGCCACCTAGAAATCCTAAAAAGACCACCACACCCCGTAGGAATGTCGCAGGGAAATCAAACCAAAAGTCATTTATTCGTCTCGTCGACAAATACAAATCATGTTCTGATACCAACAGGAAGAGCAGGAAGTTTTCGCACAAAAAGACTATTGCGCAAACGCCATCTCCTCTGAGGATGAATATCGTAGCGGCCTCAAAACACAATGATATGACAGAGGAGATCCCTTCTCAAAACTGCTGAAAAACACTTTTAAGCTATGGAGCACTTTCCGTTTTATTGGCCGTCAAAGTTGGGAACGCCAAATTCCCCCCAGCTGCCTACCCACATTTCACCCCCTAAACATGCTCCAAAAGTCACCAAATATGCCACACTCATCAGGATAGCTGAATAGTTTCAAAAAATTAACAAAATTTACCCCCACAGTGCCACGGCCACCACGCCGACACCTGAAACATGACAAATTTATATTTATATTATTATATATATTTAGGGGTTGGCTACATTAGAATTTAGCTGGCTCAAGAGAAAATAGGAGTTAATTTTGGAAGCCAGCTGAGTTCTTTTAAGTAAAATTCCTTTGTTAAAATGACAATATAAATGTGTGTCAACCCCCCCACAAGGATGTCCAGAGCTTCCCCAAGACCTTTTGCAGGTAATGAGGTGGACTTTGATGTGGAAGTGTTGTTTGATGAGGAGTTGGATTTACATTAGGATCAGGAGACTTTGACAAAGGAAGCAGACATAACATTTCCCTCTGCAGAGTTAAATCTGTGTCTGCTGAGTCAAACTGAGCTACATCGCAGTGAGCGAAGTGGCCGTTACAGAATTTTCTTCGTCACGGGAGGCACGGGGCAGTATGATACACCATTGGCTTTCCATTTGGATGGAGAGCCTCCTTGCGAAGGTCAGAAGTTTGTGCAGAATATATTTTGCATTGGAACAGCCAATTTCCATTGTTCCATTGTAATAACTCCCCCAAAAATTATGATATTTTTGTCTTCTGCCCACTTATCCGGCAATATTTCCCGGGGACAAGGGTTAAGCCTCTCGTAAGGAGGGCCCCGTACTTATGACAAATGTATGGGAAATATGTTCAGGTTACGGGGTTTAGGCATGTTTTATTAGTTAATGATGCATTCATGATCTCTGCCTTTAGCTTTCAAAGTGAAACGCAGAATGAACCATGTTCTGTTAGGTATGTTAATGGGGACATATTATGCAAAACTGACTTTCTAATTGTTTTCCACCAGTAATATACATCCCCATATCTGGGAATGACGCCCCAAAAGTGAAAAAAGTCTGTCTCTTTCTCTTTCCTTTAAAAAAAAAAATTGTGCTCCAATGAGTGAATCGGAAAGCAAGCCCTGAGTAGCGACTCGTCATTAGGGTTTTTAGCCAATCCCCCTCAAGGTCGACCCTCCCACAATCAGGCGGCTCGGCACAGCTAAAGGAAAACAAACATGGTGAAGATATGAGTAAAACACGCCAGATGCGCCGTTATTAACTGTATCAACAAGCAGAGGAGTCTATTTTTACTGCCTTTGACTGAGCCTGTGAGGACCCAGTGGATTAATTAAATTTTTAATGGCAATGTATCAACAAGACTTCCAAAAGCTTTGAATGTTTGCTCCAGCTTTTCACCAAGGAGTGCTTTTATGACATGGCCAGTACAATGCTGAATTCCCTGCAAGACTTCTAATAAAGCATCCATCTGTACCAACTATCCCTGACTCTACTGCAAATGTGGGAACTGTAAGTAAAATACTCTGATTTATATGCTTGTATATTACTTTTTGAAGCACTGGACTGGTTAGTTTGCAACAGCCGAGGCCAGGTTTTTTGTTGTTGTTGTAAGGTATTGTTCATGTCTGCAAAGCTGTGCTGATAGAGACTGTTGATCAAATGGAGGTTTTGTAGAGTGTGATGGTCTGATGAATTCAGTATATGAAAACCAGCAATAGTTGCTGTATAGTTAGCAGGAGCTAGCATTAGCAACTTGGTAGTAACTAACAACGCAACCAAATTAATGAACATATTCAGACACACAATATGCTATACAAACCATTCTGAAACGTCATGCTGCAGCTGCAGAGTGAAAACTTCTTTGGGAGCTTCTCCTTCTGGGTCAGATTATGGTTCAAATTGCTATGATTGAATGGCGTTTCTCCGTGACATCATGATAGATTGAATGAACACTTAGCACATGACACTAGGAGAGTATTTACTTCCTCCTCTTTCCAATATTGGCATGTGTGGCGGAGCCACTCCAACTCACCGAAACCCAGAGGATTGTAAAGGCGGCTCCAAAGATCAAATATTCGAATGGCTAAAAATCAAGGACAAGCTAAATTTGGGGCAACAAACATTAAATACAGCGTTTTTGGACCAATAAAACAATGTGAGTGTTAAAAAGCTGTATTATATGACTCCTTTAAGTAACTGTAACTGTATGATCATTGTCCACTCATCATGGCCACTCTTAGAGACAACAGACAATTGAAGAAACACCTTGACGAGTTTGGAATTGGAACAAAAGGACATTATACTCCAAATGCTTTGATTTGCATGTTATTTTGGGGTAATATGTATTTTAATGCAGGAAAGGCAAACAGTGGCTTTAAAAACTGGACAGATAAAGGTTTGTGCAAAATAGAGGATCTTCATGACTGGGGCAGCCTCCTTACATTTGAACAATTGTGCCTGATGTATAACATTCCTAAAAAACATTTCTTCAAATATTTACAGCTTAGACATCTTATATCATTGAAGCATTAAGATTAAACGTAAGTGGTTAATGAGAACTTATATCACACCTTAAAGCTTGAACTGCTGGTCCCCTGACATTCCAGATACCTGCATCAAGTGTCTCCAAATGTACAAGGATTTTGGAAAGCAGTCGTTTACACAATTTCTGAAATTGTTAAGTTGAAAGTGCCTCTTGAAGCCAAACTGTAAGTTTTAGGTATACAGTAAAACCTCTGATGCAATTGCGCCCTAAAATCTAAGGGCAAGCGTCCCCTGAAGACAGGTGTCCCCTCTTCGGATGGTCATGACAACAGTATGACCGAAATGAACCAAACACCATATATGTTATGGAAGAAGCACTTTGCTTTAATTTAAGCAAACATAACTGAATATATGTATTCACACGCAAAGAAATACGTACAAAATAATTTCTGTACAAAATTTAATCAAATATATACACAGGTACTGTGTATTTATATAAGTGTGAAATATTTAAAAATATATAACAAATACTTAATAGAATCAGTATATACATTATAGTACAGTACATAATAAAGGTCACAAAATGTTGGAGAAAAAAAAATCTAAATTATGATAAAATGGTACTGTATGAAAATATTCACTGTTGAAAACGATAATATAATACCACAATAATTAAAGCTGCAAGCAGCATTGGTCGGGACCTTGGGCTCTGTCCTCTGGCCAGTCGGGGTCGGCCCAATCATGCCCTCTGGCCCTATCATGACCTCTGTCCCATGTACAGTAAATATAAATAAAATATACATTTTTGAAGGTTTTAAAAAAAAAATTACTTTTATTTTGAAAAATGTGGGGGGCTTTTACTTCAAAAGACAACTAAGCGCTGATCTAGCGAATCCCTAAATATAAATTGTGAAAGTTTTAGTTATTAAAAAGTTTTAGTTTAGGCAAACATTTTCATAGAAATATCATATTTTGAGAGGAAATTGTGTTGTCTTTCAGTCTGTGTGGGTTTGGAAGCAGTAAAATGTAAACCTCAGACACCAGGAGGCTCAGTTTGACTCAGACGCCCAATTTTTTCTCCATCGGACTCGTTAAATTTCGCTTAGAATCGCGGGAACCAAAAAAAAAGGACAGCATTGCTCCCACTCATCAAACAGTCATGTTTTAAAGAATTTTCCCCAAATGTGTTACATCGTCTTGCTTGGCAGGTTCTTGTCACGCTGCTGATCTGCTCGCATTGTCGATCAAAGTCACGGTTTAACCACAGTCGCCACATGTTCAAGGTGTTAGATCACTGCTTTTGTTGAGGAGAAATTTCCGTTTCCCCATTCATTTGAATGAGAAGAGGCAGATAGTGGGAATCGAAAAGCTGAACTTTGATGTTCGTCGAAGGCCTTTTTGGGCAGAAATCTTATTTTGAAAGTTGAATTGCAGACTTCCTGTTGGATTTAAGTCAGGGGTCTCTGTGTGTAACTTGTAGGTCTCGGTGAGATGAACAAGTGACTTTTAGTTTGATCTCCCTGCAAAGGTTCCTACGGGCCTTGGTGGCCGTTTTCGTGTTTCCAAGTGATGCAAGAGTTATGCAGCAGTCCTGATGAGCGTGCCAAATTTGGTGATCTTTTGATCGTGTTAATGGCTCAAATTTGGGTTTCAGTCCCTGGCTTGCTGGAAATGATAACTACTAAAAAACATAGCCAAAACAATAGGCTCCTGGCCCTCTAGGTCAGGAGGCCTTACCTTATGGCCGAGGCCCCTAAAAACCTTACAATTAACCTTACAATTGAGCTTTCAGAACTCAAGCAGCTGACGACCATGGTGCGTCACATAACACCACTCTGTGACTGAGAAATCGTCTGTCTGTCTGTCTCTCTTGTCTGTCTGTCAGTGGGCTTCTCCACTGCAGAGGGAGGACGTGAACAACACAGCGCTGTGTGCAGGAATTTCCTGCACTATGAAAGAAAGATTTGCAGTAATTTATGAAAATATGAGCAATACCCGTGTTCCCGCATTGAAATTCCTGCCGTTACAACGTGGACACCTGCGGCTTATAGTCAGTTGTAGCTAATAAACAGATTTTTTTTTTCCTCTTCTATTATGTTGTTGCGGCTTATCGTCTGGTGTGACTAATAGCCTGGAAATTACGGTACCTTGTTGCTGAAATGTATTATATAAACTCATATTGCTTTTGTGTTTTAGTTGAATGTAGAATATGCAGAATGTTGATCTATTGTGGATGCAAAAAAGGTCTTTTGTATTTGACCCCTGATAATTCAGGTGCCACCAAATCCAGAGTGCCAAACATGACACCATGGAACAGACTGTGGAGTATTTATCTAAAACCCTGAAAACAAATGCAAAGCTGAAGTCTGTCAATCCAGGCCAGTTCTGACAAACATTATGAACAATCCGAAGAAACACTTGTCTTTTGAAGACAACACAATCAAAAACCTCAAGGTCAAGGTGACTTTATTGGTACCCGGGGGTAGATTCTTTTTGGCTGTTCTTGGGAAGAGGGCACCAACACACCGAGGCGGCCAGCGTGTACAGCACCCCATGCTTAGATGAAAAATGGACACAGGAGGTAAGAAGAGGTAAAAAAAAAAAAAAAAAAGCAGGTCC
>OMNM01065627.1:20519-31320 GCA_900302745.1 Parablennius parvicornis | reverse complement strand
AAAAACAGTGTCTCTGTATGTGATCCAGATGATGGTGTAGTAAAAGGACAATTTATTGGAGAAACGTGAAAATCAAGAGTAAACAGCACCTGGATTCATTCATTGTTACTGTCAAATTGTTTGTGCATGTGCCGTAATGGCATTTCAAAAAACTAACATTTACCCTGTTTACAGCAAGATGGAGCACAAACATGTCAGATTATACTTGTTTTTTTTTTTTTAACATTTGCTGATCTAATTTATACAACCTCATAGCAGACCCTCTTTAAGAGGGGCAGAGGCTCCATAAAGATGTTTGAGATAAATGGTGTGACTTGTATCTAAGGCTGGATCTGTGGTCAGAGCTGACAGGAACTGTTACGGCTCTGTGTGAATGCCTGGCAGCTGACAGGAATCAATCTGGTCTCAGTTAACAGTCAGTGACGGACAGCTAAAACAGTCCCGACATTTCATGACACAAACGTTGTACTACACCATTTGAACCCGCTCCTTCCGTGTCTGTGTGTGATCTCTCCACGCAAACTCAACTCAATGACCTTTTAGGGAAAACTGGACATGCACTCATTGATCTCCAGATTTCCTACTGAAGTCTTGGCAGGAATCCTTTGGAAAATGTTGTATGAAACAATACTAATTCTGCGTGCGGGGCTGAATTTTTGCCTCCAGCGCTGAGAGATATGGCCAAGCCCATGTGTAGTCCATTATCGGTAATGAGAATTGGCTTTTTCCTGGCATGAAATGCCTCTTTGTTGACATGATGTTGCCCCCTCAAACATGAGCTCACCTGTTTACTGACCAATTCCATGCTGGGAAACTGGGTTTGGAAAAGTTGAGGTTGTAAGCTCTGATTTCTACCCTTGAGCAAGACACAAAATAGTGGATTTTTATGAAACTTTCTACATCTGTTCTGGAAGCCTGAATACTCTGTCCACACTTTAAGAAAGAAAAAAGAAAACTTGTTTAAGTGTTTTCATTGTTTTATAAATCCCACAAGTTTAATAGTAAATTTTCCAACGTCCAGATGATATCATCACTTTGAACAGCAGCGCATTCCTGGGCGATGACATTGCCCTCCAGTTGAACTCATAAGAGGAATTATTGCTTATTATTTAGCTGCTTTTCTCTCCCGTGTGTAACAGAGAGCCAATCTGATCTCTTATTTCCTCTCTGCAGGCAGCAAAGTCAGTAGTTTAAAATGTTCACAGCTTTTCGAGAGATTTCAAGAGGAGATTGGTAGGAAAAAAAAAAAAGTTTCTCAACTGTGTTGGGTTTCTCTCTGTAAAAAGCACCAACAGTGACTCTGTTGTATTTGTTGCTATATAAATAAAGTTGTACTGAATTGAATTGATCTCCTTCACACAACCACAAGTCAGTTTGCATCTGTATAGAGCTGGGACGTTCATTGTGATTAATCAATCGGCAATATTAAAATTTATTACAAATAATTATGAATTTGTTGTTTACTGATTCAGTCATCTTCCAAAATCAATTTGAATTCAAAACAAAATGTTGCTTCTTGGTTCAAATACTGAGATGTTACTAAAACCTCACTGATTAATCAAAACACCGCTAAATAATTATTTTACTTGATCAAGTCCCAACATTTCAATTCAATTCAACTTTATTTATAGAACACCACATACATACAACACAGAAACACAGTCATTTCTAGGTGCTTTCAACAGATCGAAACCCAACAAATCCACATGATATAGCGATACAAGTTATGATTAAGCACGATATAAATAACACAAATAAGATAATTGTTTTGCGCAGCTCATTAGCAAAAATGAAAAAAAAAAGGATCTTACATATTCCATGTCAGATCAGCAAGACTAAAAATTGACTGACATTCATGAAATACATTTCTACTCTTTGATAAGTGAGAACTGTGTTAAAAGTGACTACACATATTATATTGACGACAAACAGTGGAGACGCCCACTCAGCTCGTCATTTTACCAGGATTTATGAGAAAATCTTTGGAATATTTGGAATCATAGTGAATTTAGATAGTAGCATATATCAGCATATGAATATTAACATGTGCTGATGACATTTCTGTGCGGAACAATAAAGATCCACAGACATCAGTTTGGACCACCTGTCATCTTTTAACTCTCTCGAGCCTGAACATCTGTCAGAAGCCCAGCGTGACCGTAAACTAGAGATAGTCCAGTCCGGTCTAAAAGAGCAGGTAGCTTCAGGTCAAATGCTGGATGACGGTGCGGTGAGCTCGTGTTCCCAAGACAACAGATGCAGTCACAACCTCGAGAGCGAGAGCAGAAGTTCTCAGAGTGAGCTTCTGAATAATTGTTGAGGTCTTATCGGCGTGGTTGTTTGGCGTAGCGTGTGCACCCAGCTGTGCAGAGATGACACAAGGGAACAATGGTAACCATCCTCAAATGAGTATTGTGTGTGTGTGTGTTTGTGAGTGTGTGTGTGTTTGTGAGTGTGTGTGTAGGGAGGCAACGGTCACGGCTCACTAAGACACTTTGGAGGAAGCCGAAATTATTGCCGAAAACAGAGTGCTCACAGCTGTGTGTGTGTGTGTGTGTGTGTGTGTGTCTGACTTTCACGAGTTTGCATGAGTGTATGTTTGTTTATTTTCGCGTCTCATCACAATCTCTGTGTGTGTGAACGCGATATGATCCAGAACATCCACAATCAGAGGACGACTATAAACATTTAGAAAAGAGATGTGTGTCAGAGCCATTGTGTCGAACACATACAGAGCTTGAATTAAAAAAAAAAAAAAAACAAAATTGGAAAAAAAAGGATCAGACCGCCCTTGGACAACAAACTGCATGATATCTGTTTTGCACAGAATTAAACTCTCCACTATCTGTGAGAACATGCTTTAGCCGGAACATTCTCAAGTCTGACCGACACGTGTTTATCATGAAGATGAAATCTTCCTCGGAGGAATCTGTTAACGGGAGCCGGGAAGAGTTAAGAGCCGCACTCCGGGGAGGCAGAGGCCAGGGAAAGACAAAGCTTTAAATAAAAACCATTAGTGGTGTCCTTAATAGGCAGAAAGGACGGAGGGAACGGAGACGCCAAGGATGATGGAAGGAAGAGAGCAAAGTCAGTGCCAATGATAGGAAGAGTTCACCAACTAAACAAACTCACCAAGCGATGAAATATTTCGTTTTATGATCTTTGCAGAAGTAATTATTTTTTCCTACATGTTTTGACAAACTGCTGTTTTATTACAGCTTGCAAACTAGAAATGCAAAGTTAGATCAGTTTGCAAACTTAGCGGCAGTGTTGTGTCTAATAAGTTAGAAAGAAAGAGTTCTTATTGTTGTATATTAAACAGTTGGAGAGCTGCTGGATCTGGCCTGCTCTTGTATTTTTGTCTTCCTTTGCACATTTTGGTAATTGTTTCATTTCGTTGTGGCTTAATCAGGACCTGGGGCTACGTTCAAACCATAACTTTTTTTTGGCATTTTGGGTGTCCCTTTACATGTTAATGGTGCTCGGAGCTACTGAAAACAAAACTTTTGGAAAATGGCTCCCAAGGTGGAACTTTTTTTAAATATGTTCTGATTGCATCAGTCGATATTCTCGTGGACCTTTAAGTTAAGTGTCACCCGTAATAACAACCCAACTTCATCATCTGTCCATCGTCTGTTTTGTTAACACTTATAACGTAATGTTCTCTACACGCGTGTGTGTGTGGTTTCATTACACAAACGACCAACAGCACCTACTTGTGGCCCAACATGCAAACTACAGTTTTAAATTACGTTTCTGCAGTTTCCGTGTAAACGAAGATTGTTTTTAAAATGTTGCCGTGTTAGCTCGTAACTGTATCGAAATGACAACACAAAAATGATGCATTTTCACTTTGTGTAAACGAGGCCGTCATTAAGGTTTCGTTAGGTAAATGTCTGGGGTTAGACTAATTTATCTGACCTTTACGTGTTGGTCATATCTGATGATCCCGTTTTAAAACCCTTATTCTGGTTTTTTGTTCAGTGTTTGGTGTCCTTTCTTTTGTGTGTGTTCTTGTTTGTCTTTCAGCCATTTTCCAACAGGTCTTCCTTCTTTTTGTTTAGATTTTGAACCTTTTCTGTTGAGGACCTCGTGTGTGTGCGGATCATCTTTAATGAAGATCATCTTTTGGTCAATATCCTCGTCTCTAACTGTCGAACTATTAGCATTAGTGCTCGCATTATCTGAAGCATTTGTCTTCAATAAAGACCCTTTTCGTTGCTGTTTTACTAAATTTCAGTTTCCTCCAGCAGAAGTTGGCCTTTTAGGAGAAAAGCCTATTTCTTCTTATCGTTTTGCAAAGCTAACACTCCACTTTGACCGTCGCTCTTTTAAAATGACAGTTTTCAGATAATACAGTGTCAAATTACAGCAAAGCTATATCGTGTTGAAATAAGCAAAGACCCAGCTGTGGTGGGTTTTTTTTGTTTGTTTGGTTTTTTTTTTTTGCTGAGGTTGCATTGCCTCCAAAAGTTTCCCTCCTGCTAATCAAGCGTCTTTGAGGCAGAGCAAGTGGAAATGGAGCTAAAAATAACAGTGGGGATCTGTGTGCTCACAGATAACAACGCAGGTAATTTGTTCCATGCGGTTCTGTAAATACTACACTGTTAGCAGGATATCCCGCAGTGTGTGTGTGTGTGTGTGTGCGTGTGTGTGTACACATGTGTGCGAGTGTGTGTTCTCTCGGCCAGCCGATAAAGAAAGTTCCATGCTCCGGCCATTGGCCCCTCCTTCTCTCCGCTCGCCGGGTAATGGAAAAAATTATGTTGGAATTCCAGACTGCGAGCAAGTATGCGAACTTTGACCTCGATCTCTCTGCCGCTTAAATTCACTCATCTAAAAATAGGCAAACCTGCTAGTAATCAGGTTTTCACGTGTCTGCCGCGAAGGCGTGGGGATTCAGCCGTGCTGTGATGTTTTTAGACTCGCTCCAGATGAAGTTTTTATCTGCACTCGGGAGGCGGCCGTGTAGAACCTGATCTATGGATCCCCGGAGAGGTCGCTCTGCTCGCATGGGAGTTCAGCATGAGAACACAGTTTCATCAGCACACGGGAGATTTGTGTGCCGAGGACAGAGTTTAATCTCAGAGTCATTCCCAAGCTGACTTATGCATGTTTCCATTACTGTATCATTTCAATGTAACATTTCAGATTGTTTGGCGCAACCTACTTTGGTCTTGTTTAGTATGCTCTTGTGGAGCATTGTGAATTGGGCCGTGTTGCTTCATCCGGAAGTGTGAGTAAATATTTCAACGCACTGAGGATAACCTCATCGGATCGTCACCTTTAGCAAATGTTAGCTTGTTTGAAGATCTTGCAACAAAGCAACATGCATTAGGAATCCTGTTTCTAACCAGAATCTCAATTAAAATCTGTTTGGTTTTTTTGCTGCCTTTCAGCTCCATTTTTGGTCTCAACCAAACACCTGAGCCACAACAGTGAGAGAAGTGAAATGACATCTAAATTTGAAGGAGTTTTTTTTGCAGCATCAAAACTTCAGGAATTAATTCTCTGTCTTACATCCTAGTAAATGTGATGCAGGAAAATCAGTCCCCTGACCTTGTTTTTCAAAAACTTCCCAAATAATCTCACTCAGATTAACAAGGTGTCTGCAGCATACGTGACTGAGAGAAGTTTTTGCCACTTTCAACAAAAAAAAAAAAAATTCATCATCAGCTGCAAAACATGTTCAAGACTTTCAGGATTAAGTTCAAAGTTCATAAACATATCTAGTTACATGGTTTATGTATATAGATTTGCGTTCATAACGTTTCAGTGTTATAATCAAGTGCTGCAGACATTTTGTTATCGTTCTAACTGGTGTGCTATTTCTGCAGTTTTAGCTGTCTTGCTCTATTTAGCCATTTATCCACCTGTGAGCCACTTCAGCTATTTTTTTTTCATTTTACTTTTGCCATTTTAGCCTTTTCAGTATTGTTTTGATTTTTTTTTTTTTTTTAATTGCTGTTTTTTTCTTTTTATCCAGATTTAACCACAAATGACATTTCAGCTGTTTAAGATGTTGTAGCATTCTATTCCTTTTTGTAGTTTTAAAGTCAATGTTTGGTCTTTTCCTTTTAGGTAATTTTTTGCCATCTTTTTAGGCTGTTTTTTGCAATTAATACTTTTATTCTAACTTTTAAGTTTTCCTTTACTATTCACATATCAAACACAGGTGAACCTACAACCCCCTTAAATGAAAACTAATATTTTCTTTCCAAGGCTTTTCTATGAATATATGAATATTTGACCATGTACCGTTTTGTCAAATCACTCAATGTTAAATATGTTCGGTGGATGTTTTCAGAAAGTTTCACAATCCTTTTGTCTCATCCTATTCACCACATAGTACTTTTCTTTTTAAAGCAATTACTGATCCTGTTATTATTTTTTTTACTTATGTTTAGTTACAAACAACAAAGAAAAGAAAAGGTCAAGCTGAACAGATATGGTTATTTGTCCCATAAAGCGTGAAGTGCCACATTAGTCTTTCAGTCTTGTAGTACAGCTTTTCACCACAAGATGGTGTATTGAGTCACTCAAGGAACAAAAAAAATTAAGAGATGCCAAAAAGATAGCACGGTGACTCAACGCTGCTATCGAATGTACGAAGAAGAACCACTTGAATCTTATCTGATGTCTCATTAATGTGTTGTCTGTTGGGGTGACTTTGGCTTCAGGGAGGAGGTGAACATCAGGTTATTATTGATTTCCCTGCATGACTGCCTGCTACAGCTGCAAATCAATGACGCTGGTGTGAAATCACAAGCATTCCACACCTCTCCCGGGCAGTTTCTTGGAAACTGGCAGATTTAAGTGAGGAGGAGAGAACTGAAAAGGGAACAAGCCACAAGCAACACACTCGATGTCAGAGGATGGTTACATTTGTGGAAAAAAGCCTGACAGTGTTTGGAAAGCTCAGGTTGAATCATATTTGCTTTTTTAAGGTTGCTTCAAAACAGGGCGAGAGCTGGCGATGCTGGTGCCAAATTACTCATAAATATAGTAAAGTTGAGTAACGGGCTCAGCACTGTCAAACCCTGCATTTGAGATCGACTACAGTGCTTTTAGACTTATTTTACCCCAACAGAGATGGAAAAAAAACCCCTGAATGGGGGTAAAAATAACTTTTATCAGTGATATGGTGAAAGACTCCAAAATGTTTCCTAAAAACAAACTAAAATTGAATAAATAAACATTCATAGTGAGTCATAAAAAACTACAGAAAATCCCTCATTCTGGTTCATGTCAAAGCTACTTTGCTTGACACAAAATCACAGCACATATAAAGGGACGTAAAAGAAGAAGAAAAAAAACCTGGAGGCCTTAAAAAAAAAAAAAGAAAACTCTCACATCCACTCAGCTGGGTCAATGTACAAAATTAGCTTGCTGCACTGTATCGTTAAATCTCTGACATATTTTCTTCCTCTCTCTCTTGGCCTGAGAGGATCCCACTGTGCGGGAGCCTATTTTTGAGCTCCCACTGGGTACTTCATAATATTACCCCACACTAATTTATCCCTCCCTAACCAATTAATTTGGAGCAGGTTATTCTGCTGGGACAAAGGTCGGTTATTTTCTGAAGGAGGCCTGAAAAATGGCCTCAATCATTTTTTTTTTTCCCAGCTGAAGGGAGAACTGACTGGTGCGAGCACATTGCTCACACCATTCAGGATAAAACTTCAAAGTAAAACGATGGATGAATCTAATTTTATAAAGCTATGAAGGCAATTGTTTGGTCTTGTGATAAGGAGTAATTGAAACCAACTGGAAACAAAGAAACTGACAGATTGTCAGAAATTTTATGAGAAATAAATAGTTGGTTTGTTTCTGCAGTACCACTCGTCTGCAGTTGGTGGCAGTAGTGAATCGCTGTGCTTTCTGGTCAGCAGCTAGCTGGTCATTCAGAGACACACAATTGTCAATTTCTGAGGTTTATATCTCACTAATTTTAGTAGAAGACGAGTGAAGACAGGTGAGACCTTAAAATGACTCACTAACCCATCTAGTGGTGCAATGCAGTATTACAAGACTATTCTGAAGCGATTTTTCAGAACACGCTTCTGTTAGAAGTTTCAGATATTCATCTGATGTCAACGGTAAGTATATAGTTTTTAACCCCTTTTCAAACAGAATCAAAGCAGAATTTTATTTTCTTTTGTATAATTTTTCTGTCTTTAGTTTGTACACATAAAAAGGAAAAAATGTTGGCTATTACTACGTGAAAAGAAATTGTTTGATAAATGATGATTGCATACAAACTTAATCCATAATCCACTATGTGTAATTGTATTTATGTGTACCTGTGATAATCACAATCATAATAAAAGATGGAATGATGTGTGATGGGCAGTTTTTCCCACTTTTCGAGGAAGCCCCGCCCTCTACTGGTCCATTAGCACTCACACATCTGGAGTCTGTTGCCTCATTCTCATAAAAGTTTGTCTGGGTGGCCAGTCAGTTCTGCTTGGGCAAAAAATAGTTATGATTAGATTCAGTGTAGTGTCGCCTTCATTTTATGAAAATAAGTTGAGCTTTAAAAACACAGCTACAACACAGAACGGTACTCAGGCCTCACCAGCTTCCTTGGTTACAGATAAATTACCAATTCAGCGTAAAAACATTGATTTAAAACTTGAGCTTACTGTCTTTACACTGACTGGTGACCTTTAATCATGTGTTGTTACAGCAGGAAGCTGCTTCACCAAACCATTTCTAGACTCTCTTAGGTTCGTTTTATCAAACCATTTGTCTACTGAACATCATTAAATTGACCAAAAATAGTTTTTATTATGATTATAGTTGCACTTTAAGAAATGTCAAAATTCCCTCAAATTCAAAAAAATTCTCCACAATGTTTGGCGCCACTCTATATATCAAATTAATTCAGCAATTTATTGAGGTTATATTACAAAAACTGACCTAAACGTGACCAATCAGAACCATGGGATTTATGTTTAACAATAGAAAATCTCTTTTTAATTTAAGAAATTATAATAATAATTTTAAAAAAAACTCTTGAGATTGAAGTAACGCTTGCAAAAACATACCACAAGTTTGACTCATAACTTTCAATATTAAATAGGGAAAATATTGTATGTAAATGTTATACATTTACAACAAAACACAAAAAATTCAATTTTATAGAGTGTAAAGTCAGAAATGCAAACTTCAGGCTTCTTCATCACTCAATGATTCCTCCATCAGTAGTTGCTGCACTGCCCCCAGGTGGCCAAAACTGGAAACAGCGTTATACTGTAGAACGTCACACTTTAATTTCCCCGATTGTTTTTGGATGACTTTCTTTTTGATAAAAGCTTTCTTTTTTTTTTTTTTCTTCCTTGACAAGATCTTGGCACTTTTGGAACATCCTGTTAAAACTGACTATTTCACCCACTCCATTCAAGGACGATCCCATCTGTGGTGCTGCCATCTAGAGGCAAGCCATGAAACACGCATGCACACAAAGGTGTCATTCACATGGTGTCTCATTCACTCAATAGGAAAACTTGATGATACTTTCTGTCTCAAAGCACCTTTGTGTTAAAGGTCAACACGTGTGCGTCACAGGCCTGCAGCCATCTACCATTATTAAAAAAAAAAATCTAGTTTTCAGCCGGCGGTCCGGAGCATGGAGGAGGCCTCTCCAGGAACGGACCAGCTCTCCCACTCATTCCTCCATTCATTCAAACCATAACTGGCAATATGTCAAGCTAACGACCCCGTGATTCAAGACTTCTCCAAATGAGACGACTGCACTAAATATAAACCCATCCTGCTTTTTTTTTTTTTTTCCTCCCTGCTTGTCAAACACAAAGCTCCTGAAGGTGCTGAAAACAGGACTGTGTGTATCCAGGAAACAGCCGATGCCAAAATGGGGAAACAAACCGCGCTCTGTGCTGCTCTCCAGAACCTTATGTAAATGTCCCGAGCAAAGTGCGGCTTAATTGACTTCAACTGGTGACCGTGGCGGGACTGAAAAATGATGACATTTTCCACCCTGTGACCAGCAGATGTTTGCTTTCAGCGTCATAACCCAGCTCCTGTGTGTGTGAACTGTTTACGCAGCGGAACAATCTGAGCGCTTCACACTAGTTTTAGTTCACATGCAGCTCAGTTTGTTCCTGATGGGGATGGATTGTAAAAAAAAAAAAAAAAAAGTGGAGCATATTAACCTTACGAGTACATGATTTCTAAAAGTCTTCAAATCATCACAGATTTTTCCTCAGAAAGCTGAAGAAGATGGATTTTTTTTCAACATTTAGCAATTTTAAATTCTTCTCAAAGCATGTAGCTTTTGCTCCATGAGTTGACTCTTTTCGAGGACTTCTGGTTTAACAGATTCCTCATTAGATTGGCAGCACGAACCTGCAGTGTGAACGTGTTTGACGCTACTTTACATTGTTCTGATGAGATCTGCAAACCAGCAAGGCCAGGAAGAACTGCTATCACAATTGAGGAGCCTGAGACAGTAAACTACGGTGGCCCAGAAGGGTCAACGCAACTGCAATAGCAGCAAACCAACAACAAAAGCAACAAGGCAACACACAATTTTTTTCTGAGGGACTATTTTAATTCAGGAGAGTTTAAGAAAACATGTAAATGATGATTGTGATTAATGTCATTGTGTGTTTTTTTATGTATTTATATATAAATATATAATAAATTTTTATTTTTATGTCTGCTGTACCGTAATTGAATAAGTCCATCAGAAAATATTGTCCCCTGGGGTCAGCGGATTGCGTTCTGGTATTTGTCCACTAGATGTCAGGACAGATCTGTTTTTCTTCCATCTTTCAGA
>OMNM01065625.1:11261-23978 GCA_900302745.1 Parablennius parvicornis | reverse complement strand
GAGGCAGAACTCAGCCGCCGCCTGCTGCTGCTGCTGCTGCTGCGACGCGGTCCATACACGCGCACACGCACTGTGTGCGGTGCGCGTCCGCACAATCGCACATTTCAGTCATTCATGCAAAACTGCGCACTGCAGCTCCACATCACTGGAATCAAAATAGACTTCCGTTTAAAATCGTGATCAACAAGCATTCGTGACAGACTTCTTTCTACATTTCAGAATTGATCAATTTAGACTAAAATATTTCAAGGATTTTTTTGGGGGGGAATTTCATTCTTTATCATTTTGAGTCATGGAAATAGAAAATAGAATATTTCAAAATTGAGTGTTTTATCAAAGCAGATGTTTTTTTTTCTTTCTATTTTTGACCAGATGTCATATAATGAAATCAAAAATTTTCTATGTTTAAATTTCATTGCACAGAATAACTGTTTTTTTTTTTTATAAATCGAATATAGGTTCTAAACACTTTCATAATTAGATTAAAAAAATCACTTTTCAGTTTATATGTTCACCAACTGACACATGAATTCCTCAAAATTTGATTTATTTCCATGTAATTTCAGAAACAGATTTTACACAGATTTAATATTAAAAAAAAACCTCAACTAATTTGACACTTTTCAGTTGTATTCCTAACAATTGTATGCCTGTGAGTAATAAAAATAGAAAATACAATATTTGAAAACTGCATTTCTCGTTACCTGATGGTTTTTCTCTTAAAAACTGCGGCATTCTAATTTTCTAGGTGCACCAGTAAAGTACTTCATATTTACCCAGCTTGAAAATGTTTCATGGCTTCCGTCTCCAGGTATCAGTACTGAAATTGTGTACTGGAATCCTCAATTGAATTGCTTTTATACTCATTTAAAGGGAAAATGTCTTAAAAACCTTCAAATGAAAGATGGTAATAAAAAAAACAAACAAACAAAAAAACAACAACATTTGCTTAACTTGACTAACTACAAATAAAAAAAACTGAAAATTGAGCCGATATTAGAGCCATATTTAGCTGCAAATCTTTAGGGGAACCAGGTTTCACATGTAGAGAGTGAAGGTTTTGACCATTCTTCCTTGTAAAATAGCTCAACCTCAGTCAGACTGGATTGGTCTGAACAGCATGTCGTACCACAGATCTTCAATTGGATGGAGCTCTGGACTTACCTTGACCTTTTAACACACAAATATGTTTTGATGTAAAACCTTTCCCTTGTAGTTCTGCTGTACGTTTCTGGTTGTTGTCCCGCTGGAAGGTGAACCTCGTCCTCGTCTCAAGTCTTTTGCAGACTCTAACAAGTTTTCATCCAAAAATGTCCTGTATCTGGCTCCAACAAATCAAACCTGCTTCCCTGAATCTCTTCAAGAAAAGCATCCCAAACAGCATCATGCTGCTGCCGCCATGTTTCACAGTGGAGATGGTGTGTTCAAGGTGACATGCAGTACTGGTTTTGTATTTAGATTCATTTTGGTCTCATCTGACCAGAACTGCCTCCTCCACACTTTTTCTGTGTTCCCAACATATCAATGCTCTCCCCGCCCTCCCTATCAGGTTAGATGGATGGCCATGTCTCCGTATGTTTTTTCACAGACGTTCTCTGGATTTTCATTCCGGGATTCAGAATAAGGGCTGAATACTTTTGCACATCATGCTTTTCAGTTGTTTTATTTTTTTTTTTATCCACCATCTTTCTTCCACTTCACAGTTATGCTGCATGTTGTGTTGAATTGTTTCCACATAAAATCCCAGCGGAATGAATGTACACTGACAAAACTTGGAATAGGTCAGGTGAGAATACTTTTGCAAGCCACTGAAGAAAATTTCTTGTTCAATCGCACAATTTAGTTGAGATTTTGAGAGATTTTTAAGAGTGCTCTATAAAGCATTGATAAGATACCTAATAGTTCTACCCTTCACACTTTTTAAAAATCAGAATTTGTTAGAAATGCTTTTCTTTTTCACAAGCAGACCAAGATCAAGAAGAAACATCTTGCACTGAATAAACAGAGTGGATACGACCACAAAAGGTTGATAATGTCTTAGATAGAGTCCCACTTCACTTTAGAAGATGTTCTCCAACGTGCGCCGCATGCAGCTCGAGGCTGAAAGCATGCTCTGTACACTGCAGCCACCTTTAACAAGCTTAAGTATTAAGCTGCATCAGTGGCTCGTGTCATCTGCCAGACAAAGAGTCAGCATGTAACGACACCTTCACAATTCTTGTACTTAATGACGGCCCCTACTTAAACACGTTCAAGGGCACACAGCACCAGTTAGTGCCAAGTTTCTTCAGATATTTCTCACTATACAGCATGAACACGCTGCAGCTCTGCAGGTAAAAGTCTGGAAATCAAATCAAAATGTCCTGTCACGAGTCTGTCTGCCATCGAAGGCTGAAGTATTGATCCTCTAAGGTGATTTTTTGAAAAATCAACTCCCCAGCGAGTTTTAGTTATCATCAAAAGGATGATTCAGCATCAAAAGCTGGACCGGCTCATGGTGTTGTCATGGAGACCTGTTCAGGAGGTTGTCACGGTCATCTTCCATTGCGAGTGTTTATTTTGGAGCCAGAATGACCCAGCGTCTTTTCCAATCAGGAGAAAAGGTATCGGGGTCTGAAGGAAACAGCAGCTTGTGTAATGAGTGTGTCAGCTCTGATGATGGATGTTAACCTGCATGAAATCAACAGTCACCCGGGAGAAACATCCTGTAATTACAAAGCACCACCGAGGAGCAAGTTACCAGCAGGAAGGTAGGTGCATGCGAGCAGATCTGAAAATCATTAATACCCTCTTCCTGCTTTGTCAGACTTACAGGACATGTTGATGTCACACACTCGTCCTTGGATTTCTGGGAGAAAAAAACAAAACATGCATGCACAGAGGAACATGCAAACTTAACACTAAAAAAAATCCCAGAATATGACTTCTCCTGCTGAGGTCAAAAACTTCACTTTCCATACTGACTTTATCCAGATTAAGATCACAGAGTCCTGCAGCCAATCCAGCCGACACAGGGTGAAAAATGAAAGATGTCCACCCTGAGTCACGCACATTCACAGCTACGTTTGGTCAAGTCGGTTACATCAGTTTCCTAATGAGCATTGGACCTTGTTCTGTGAGGAAACTGGCGAAAACCAACACAAAGAGACAACCGGTAAATTCAAACTTCATCAAAGAGAAGATGGCAGCGCTGTATCATCATGCTGCCCGTAACTGTATCTGCAAAATACTTTCCATCGCAAATATGTGTGCACGTGTTCATGCTTTCTTCTTCTTTTTTTTTTTTTAACAGCACATTAAAAACATTTGCAGAATAGATCAGTGGCATCTAAAATCTTTCCAGCCGGTTATGCATCTTCCTTGCATGATTTTCTTATCAATTCTAAAATCAAAATAAGATTCAAGAGCTTATTAGTACAGATGTTTTGAAAGCTGCAAGGAGTCAGTACAGCGGGGCTGAAGACCCCTGCAAAGTTTGAAGGCCTGCATGGATTTAGTTTGTTATTCTGCTTTCTTCTCACAATTTAAAGACACTTTGTCAGGTTTGGCCAAATGAGGTTATGGAAATGATGCATTCCTGTAAATGACTGAATTAAAATGTTGAGTAAAATGCACACCAACAGCAACATTCATGTATAATGCCTATAATCTTTTGGAGAATTTCTCTTTGAGGACTTCCTCAGAGCAACAGCGTCAGATCGGAGCCTCTCTTCTGCACATCTTGTGTGAGAAATCATCAATAAAGCAGTGACCTGCGGCTTGAATTGTGTAACCATTAATCCATGACAAAAGGTTTCACCATGCCAGTGGGATTAACAGAGACTCCCATCTTCAATTATGTCGTTAAACTGATGTAAAACAAAGCCGTTCTCTCTCCCGAGGGCAACAACAAACAATTAACCCAGCCAAAGCTCTTAAGGTTCCTCGCTGCTACACTGACAGTTGGATGGATTACTCTAACAGGATCAAGGAAATGCTTAGTGTCTTATATAAACTGCTTTCTTTTTGTTTAGAAAAGTGTTCAAAAAGCTTTTACATAAAGAAAATCAGTGCAAGATATCATCTGGGCAGCTGTACATATTAAAAAAACAACCAAATAATTTAGCAAAAGCAACCAGGATTTTAAAGCTATTTTTGGGGGGAGTGAAGTATTACATAAGTTGATTTAATTGGTTCTAAAAGTGTTCCCTGCTCACATAACCCCAGCTTTAAATTCAAAGTTGCATGAGAAGTCAATGGCAGGCGAGTGTTAATCCAAGAGCAACCCAGTTCAATGGAAGCTGTAATTAATTGCATTTTTATGTCATGACTCAGTGTTTTTCTGCACAGTCTATGCAAACATGGACAGTCCAAGGCTGTCAGTCAGTCAACTTCAAATCACCCAGAATCAGCAGCGTCACTTTCCCCTGCAGTCTGAGATCAGGGAAAAAAAAAAAAAAAAAATCAGACAAATTCCAAAGAGTTGGTCATGAAGTCCGACATCAACCGGTCTGGCTCCAATCATCACAGTGTGCATTTTAACATTGTTGAAATCTGTGTGCAAGAAAAAAAAACATGACTCTTTTCGTGTTCTATTGGAATTTGGAAGATCGGTTCAAACTACAGTACTTTTTTGTCTTCATACGGGATCAGTAATAATCTATAGATGAATTATTGGCGCCGATTTGTGAGAATCTCTACCACATCTTTTATGAGTCTTATGAAACTCACGTAAAGTCAACCCCTGTTCATGAAGCAAAACGTGCAATAATTTATCGAGCTTCCTGTTCAGGAGGATGACTGTCTTTGGGCCTGACTCTTTTAAAAAGCACACTTATTTTATTTAAGGAAGCTTTTGGTTAAATTAATCTACAACTTTTACTGTTTTTATTGCTCTGATTTTATGTGCAGCACTCTGTGCTTATTTTATATGAAAAGCACTTCATAAATAAATTTACTTACAGTCTGCCTTTACCCAGGCAGCTGGACTTGGCTTTAGACAAATGAGCTGGATTAAATTGTGCATTTCTTCATTAAAGTCTCAGATTATTTGCATAACACTTAAGAGTTAAACACCTTAATAGACCTCGCTAAATCTTGAAGAACGTTTTGCAGGTTGGACAAGCTGCCGTTCCCCTGTGTTTCAGCCTCATTATGGTTTGTTGCACCCTACTGGCTGGAAGGGAAAATAATAGTGTCATGGGATTTTTTTTTCCTCATACTTATTTCTTCCACTCTTCCGTTAGAGGTCTGTAAGTCGACTGATCTCTTCCCCTTGATGACACAACAGCTGCAGTTATTGTGCAACAAGGACAAATTTACATCTGACTTGCACATGTGACATGCTTGATTTTTGCAGATATGTCTCGCATTAAGTAGGTTGTGTGCCATATTACTTCTCTGAGGTTGAATTGCGTTCGATAAACATAAAAAAAGATTTTATCCCAAAGGTTTTTGTGCAACACTTTTTTTTTTTTTGGCTATAACATAGTAGAGGTTATGGAAACATGCATGTAAGAAACACATGGATACTTGAGTAAAATGGTTGCAGTCTATAAACACATAATCAAATCCATAAAACATCAAAGTGCATGATCTTTATTTGATATACTGTGAAGTGCTGTCCAGGTGGCACCAAGTGGCAGCAGTACAATGACTGTATAAGGCTCTTTTTTCACTAACAACACATTTGTAGATTTTGGCTATTGATCCAGCACATGAACAGGAACACCTGCAAATGATAAGATGACGGCATTGATAAATAAATTAACCTGCCCCATGTGTTTTTCTTTTTTTTTTTTTTTTAATAAACTCACCCCCAGTTAACCCTCCTGTTTTCATGTCGTACAGCAGCCGAATGTTGAAGGCCATCAGTGAACGCTGATTCAAGAGGACTGAACAATCAAACCCCTGAGATTAACTATTCGACATGCGACCAGGAAGGGACATGGTGGACCGCAGAAGTGCTCCCAAAGTCTTTAAACATTCAAATATGAAAAGATAGGAAAAAAATAAACAACAACAAAGAGCATTTTAATTCTATAGTCTTCTAAACCCCTCCTATTAATTTTAATAGATCACCATCATTGTAAACTAATGGCCCAGGTCTCTTGTTATTAAACATTGTTATTTTAACCTTGTAGCAACTAATCGTGTAATAATGGATAATAATGTCATATTTTTAAATGGAAGAAAGCCAATAACGTAATAAAATAGTAAAAAAGTAACTTCTTCTACTATTCAAAATTATATTATTGGATTTACTACATTTAAAATGGGCTAAACTATTATGTCATTGGTCATTATATTACATTATTGGTTGCCTCAAAGTGTGAGCAGTTTTATTCAGCCTGAATCGCAAGACAATTTTTAAACACCAAATATTCTATATTTGGTTAAAAAAAAACCTTGAAAAAAATGACTTTGGCCATTAGTTTAAGAGGGTGATGGTATATTTCATCAGTGTACAAATATTAAAGATTTTAGATATGTATATTATGCGGACAGTAGCATTTATTGATGATGACATGAGTAAAATAATGACGATCTCTAACTATTATCAAAAAGAAAATTTCCCATCCTGTGTTTTCTCTAAACCTCTAAGGCTGCAGAGTCAGATGTGGCAGGATTCTCACTGCTGCTCGTCTCCGCTTTGTACCCGAGTCACGTTTTTGACACTAAACCAGGCCAAGTCCTCGGCTGGTTAATGATCATCTGTCGGTGGTTCGATAGCTCAGCGGACAGAAAAGATGGTGCTTCATAAGTGGTCCGTTGCTATGACCCCGGTGTTATGGCAGGAAGGGCTTAGCTGCAGAGTTGTGAGCTGCAGCGGCTTTAAGACTCACATCTCCAGGCTTATGTCTCCCTCTAGGGGGAGGATTGCAACTGATGTTCATTCAGCCTCCAGGCTCAGACGCTTCAACGTAATCCTGTACGTTGAGGGAACTTGCTGTGTGCCACCCTCCGAGTCATATCTTTGGCTTTTGAGAAAGTTTCAGGTTCCTGAATGCAGCGAATGTCACACGGTGGCGCACTTGAAAGCATCACCTGGGTCTGGTGGAGGCCTTATTCCCAGTGAACCTGAGGTTCACACTTGGAGTGGCGTTTAGCCTCCATGATGGTGAAGGCCTCTTGCTCCTCGCTCATCTCCTTCAGCCTCTTCTCCTCCAGAAACACCACCAGGGAATCCCTCATGTCCACCACCTCCAGCATCTGCTGAAGGACCCGCTCCTCCTCTGCCTTCTGCTCCGCCGTCTTGTCTGCCACACACAAAAAAAACAAAAAACATGCTTATTTAAGTGAAAAAAAATATATATATATTTTTTATGGATGACCATCTGACTAACAGAACCATTATCTATTCATGTAAATAAACTGAGATAAAGCGTTTCTGGCTGAATGCTGTAAACTGCAAAAAGCAAAAACATGCAGTTAAAAGGGAAAAAAAAAGTCAAACCAATGACGTTCCCATCAGTGGAAGAAAACATCCACAGTAATATTGTGCTCGGATTGGCTGTGAAACAACTGCTGCTTGTTTAAATTTGGGCGTGCGCCTTTAAAAACATCAACAGCAGCGTTCACAGTCAATGCTTCTGTTTGCAGCCTGAACTACGCACCGCTCAGCTCCATGTACTTCCTGAGCTCCAGCTCTAAGGCGCTCTGCTTGTCCTCCAGTTCCAGCTGTCGAGACCTGAGAGAGAAAAACAAAAACAAACATCGGCTGAGTCACGTAGCTGCAGGCCGTCACCCGGACATGCCGCTAATGGAGTTTGGCCGTAAAGACGAGCGGACGCGGTGCGAAGCAAACAGTCAGCGCAGTGTTGGGCTGCGAGAAATCTACGGCTGATGTGGACCCTGCGGCTACCGTGTCACTTCCACTCAGCACAGAGAGCCACATTGTTCCTTGTGGGACTGCGTGTTTCTGTTTCGAGAGGTCGCACACTTACGCCACCATGAGGTCCGACTCCTCAGAGACCAGCGCGTTCTTCTCGTGAACAAGCTGGATCCACTGCTCGATCATATCGGGAGCGCCGCTGCTGCCTGTATGACAAACATAAAGATGCTTTGATATGTGGGAATAACAGTGAGATTTTTATATTCAAAAAATGAAGATTATTTGTTTGTGATATTAAATTAATTCTATTTAAATCATTATTTCTATTCTTTATGCTTTAATTGTGGTATTTGTATTTAGTGTGCTACAAAAACATACTAGATAAACTTTTATTGATAAAAATGGTCTCATAATAATAATTCATTTTGTTAATAGTAGTAGCTCTCATTCATATGTATCAAAAATGTTCCTTTTTGGAAAAGAAATGTTATTTTTTACTTAAAATATAAATCTGCATCCAACAACACATGACTTGTATGCTTTTCAAATTTTGCAAGAGTTTTTAATTTCGTGTTAGTTAATATAATATTGATCATTTACTGTAAATTATATTTGTATATGACAATTTCTTCTAGCAACAAGCAACTTTTTTCTTTCTTTATATGAAAGTTTGTAATCTGGGTTACAATACTGAAGTTACAGTCAGATGTACTCTCCAGAACATGTTGCATTGCTAAATGAAAGTGGATTAAAAACCCTTCAGTTCAGTTCTCACCTGCTTCTCCTCGTAAGGTTCTCTCCAGCACAACACCTTTGTCCTCCAGGTCTTTGAACGTCACCTCGATCTCCTCCAGCCTTCTCTGGATCGACTGTGGAACAAGAAAAAAGTGAACAACATACGCAAGTAAGAAGGTAAATAAATAAATTACAAAAAGTATATTGCCATTTTTTCATTTTTCACATGGATATGTCTGGCTTTGGTACATCAGTGAATCATTATCATTTTCTTTTAACAGCAGTTCATGAATAAGCTGCCTTAATTATCTGAAGAGGACACACGTATGCACTAAACGCAGCCCAAACTTCTTCTTTCTCCTCGTCTATGATCAGGCTGTGACCATCTTTATACCATTAAACTCCTCTTCTCCCACTGATCTGCTCAAATCCGGCTCAGACCCCAACAATTTTAATAACCTTCGGCCCATTTCTAATCCCCCCACACCCACACACACACTAGCCCTTTGTTTGATCAATTCAAATCTGTCACATCTCCATTTATCAATAAACTTGTACAAAATACCTCAATGTTTTTTTTGGTTGTTCTTTATGTTTTTTTTTTACTTCTATTTAACCGTCTTGGGGTGTGATAAATATAAATGTATTATTACTCTTCTCTGCTCTGTGTGCAAATCCTGAAGTTGCTTTTGCCCTGCAGAAAGTAGATACACAACAGACTGTTTGCTGTACTACTTAACAGTTTTCCCTGTTCAAACAGTGTAGCTGACTCATCCAGGACTGAACTCTTTGGGATTTAGAACATAAAAAACCCAAAATATTGTGAAAACAAAAAGTTTCTAAACTTCTCGTCCATGTGTTGATAAGAATTACCGGTACTGATAGTGGACCTGTTAAATGGAATTGAGTAATAAAACACAAAGAGCTAAGATCTTTTTGTCGTCCTGACCTGAGCTTGGCGGAATCGCTGGATTTCACTCATCTTGGCTCGCCGCTCCAGTGTCTTCATCTTCATCAGCTCCAGCTTCTCGGCCTCCACGGGGTCAGAGGGCATGCTCTGAAAAGACGTCACGTCACTGAGTGCCGCGCTGCAAATGCTGCCTCAAAACTATCACACCACTGGTAACAATCGTCTTACTTTCGTGTCAAATAAGTCAATATCATCTCGTGCGAACATGTCATCGTCATCATCATCATCGTCGTCTTCGTCCTCATCATCATCTCCTTCAGCACCCTCCTCTGAAGCACTGTGAGCATGTCTGAATGTTGTTTCTGTGGTAAATATTAAAAAAAAAGAAGAGTAATAAAGGCCACAGAATGCTTAAGGACTTAAATAACAGCAAAAGTATTTACTACGTTAATCAGCCATAACATTGTGACCACAGACGGGAAAGTGAAAGTGAGCAACATGGGTCATCTCTGCATCAACACTGGGATACATTAGACAGAAAGGGAATATTTTCTTCTCAAAAGTTTCCATAATGGAAGCAGGAAAATGAGAAAACAAGGATTTGAGTCAGCTTGACAAGGAAAAAAAAAAAAATAATGGCAATGACAATAGAATAGAAAGACTTAATGATTCCCAGGGGGAAATCCTTGTAAATGACAAAATGTGGTTGAAGAGAGGGAAATATTAAATTTTATGCTCAATTAGCTGCTATTTGATTGGATCCAAAACTCTTCACTTTAGGCTTTTCAGGCACAAATATGAAACTAGATGGATCTTTGCTGAGGCTTCAACCATTCATGTGCCAATACATCACTAAAGAAAACACTAATGTTTTTGTTCTCCTTATTCTTTAATAAAAAATCCAGATTTCAGACTCTGTGAGCTTGCATAATGACCCACTAAATTAGCATATGTGGATAACCTTACATAATAAAAATACACCTACTGTTAATTAGTGAGGAAAGACAACACTTTTATTATTAAGGTTTTTTTTTTTTTTTCTTGCCATGGCTTACTCTGTGGTTTGTCTAACACCGGTTGAGAATCAATGGTTGACACAACACGCTCAAAGCATCTTTAAAACTTCAGCTGTTCTGTGGAGTTCCTAGTCTGCCATGGTCACAATCTATAAAGATGGTTCAAAGGGGAAAACTAAGGACAGGGTAACAGGTCAAGGCTCATTGATGTACATGAAGGTCAGCCTGAGTGGTTGGATACAACATTCAAGTTACTGCAGCTCAAATGACCACAGAATTTCATGTTGGTTCTGATGTAAGTCTTCAGGAATACACAGTGCAGAACCAGTCAAGGTGGACAAACCAGAGCCGTTTTAGCAGCAATTGTGGGACATAAACAAAACAGTGCAAGTGGTTGTCATGTTATGGCTGATCAACCATTTCTCTGGCTCCAGGATCAAAGAAGGTTTTAAACTTACCGACTCTCCCTGGTTGAGTCACGAGGACACTGAGCCGTGTGGTGATTCTCGGGGACGACAGGTTCCAGGGGGAGAACTTGGACCGTACTCTGGTCTGCCCGCTTGGCATCTCTTTCCTCTTGAAGCAGCGGCGGTTCCTCTTCTCCCGAAAGTGACTGGCAGTACTCCCGCTCCAGTAGCCCTCCTCCTCCGGCCCGTCCAGGCCCTCTGGTTTAGCGGTGCCTCCTGCGTTAGCTGAGGAGGAGGAGCAGGAGGAAGACCCGCCGTGGGTCTCCGAGTCCGAGTCTGCACTGAAGCTCTGGAGGTTCACCAGCTGGTTCTTCTCCTCGGCTGTGAGCTGAAGCTTTCGTAGAGACTGTTTGGGACGGGAGTCTGGTTCCTTGGAGGCATCCCTTGGAGGAGGAGAAGGTAAGGGCTTGTCTGGAGTCAGGGGATTAAAAAGGTGTACATTGCGAGGTTTTGCTCTTGGTGGAGACGGCTGAGGGCTGGGAGAGGGCTGCCGAGAGTTGCGTGGCTTCGGGACTGGGAGGATTTCCTCCTCAGAAGGTGGAGCCACCTCAGGTTTTAACGGAAAATCTCTGGTAGGTTTTGACATTCGGGTTTTTTCGGGATCATCTTTGGGTTCAAGCACACGTTGATCCTCCACTTCAGGTGTGTTTGAAGCTAGACCATGCTCCAAAGTGTGTTCGTATTCCTCGTCCGACGGAGAGAGTGTGTAATCATCACTAGAAACTCCATTTTCTTCATTTGTATCTTTGTTGTCCTGAGTAGAGAAATGGCAAAAGTTGAGATGCACAGGAAGGATAATTTTCAGGTGGGATCTGTACTGCAGATTAATTGTGTGCGTGTGAGGAAGTTTAGTACATGTTAGTTTTACTAGAAGTCAGTGTTCAGTTTGAAGATGTACCCAAAAACAGGAAGTGTGAAAATCAAATATTGTTCCAAACAGTTACAGACTGTATAATCATATTAACTGAATAAATAGAGCTGATAAAAAGATAGAGAAGTTAAGGTAATGAGATGGACATAAAACTAGGAAGTGAGGGAGAGCCAGATAAAGTGTTCACGTGAAAGACTGAAATTTACCGGAGAAATACGGGAATAAAAAAAAAAAAAAAGAAATAGACAGAGCTTCTTTTTTCCAAGATATCCACATTTGCATCTATAAAATGTTTCAGCTCAACTACATACAACTGATAAATAACCAGACACGGTTCAGGATTACAGTAACAGACGGAACAAAGCTTCTGCTACAGCACTGACATTACTATGCTAATGTATGATGGCAAAGCTATGAACTGTGGTTTGAGATCATGCTTAGTGTCCCTGACTACTGTCACACTTCTTTTCTTTGGTTCCAACATGTCAGGCGTGGATGAATTAATCATTTTGAACCCCAGACATGTCACATCGGTGAGTTTCTTTATTATTGGAGACCGTCTTGGTTTAATGGGTTGAATCGTGCTATTTTACAGTAACAGCATAATACGGGGGCATTGAGGCAACAAAAGAGCACTGAGTGCAAAGAGTAGCGTGTAATCTGTTGCTGTGAGCGTCTCTGAAGATGTGGAAATAAACTGGCATGTAACCAGAGTTGCGTCAATAATCAGTGAAATGTTAGAATTCCTGCTTGAAACACAAAACCCTCATTTAAAATTAAAAAGCCAAAATATTAAGAATAGTTTTTAGATACCATGAAAAATGTATTAGTCAGATTTTGACCTATTCTTATTTTTTTTTTTGCTGAACTAACCGCAATCCAATTCAAACTGCACTTTGTGACTT
>OMNM01065624.1:7193-18281 GCA_900302745.1 Parablennius parvicornis | reverse complement strand
CAGTGTTGTAGTAATCAAGATTAATTCATATGTTGACCAATGGAGCTACATTTAACAGAGAAAAAAATTCACAGCACGTAATTGACTGCTGCTAAGTTCTAACTAGTTGGGCTAGTTTAGCCGTGTGTGTGTGTGTGTGTGTGTGTGTGTGTGTGTGTGTGTTTTTTCAGTCAGGTGCTTCCCCGCCTGCCTGGGTGCAGTTAAGCCGGCTGAACCCAGGCAGCGTGACGCGTCCGTGTCTGTACACATCGCGGTTGGAGCCCTGGTTCATGCGCTTCACCAGGTTCTTCTCGTACATCAGAGGGTGGTATGCGCCCAGCGTGCACGCGGCGTCGTAGAAGCGCTGGTAGTAGTGACAGAGCTCCGTCTTACGGCGGGAAGGCAGGAACTCGTACACATGCACCACATCGCACAGTGACATCATCAGGACGGTGCCTGGGTGGAAAAAATGGGAGAAAGTCACCTCAAATGTCTGACCAAAAACCGGTAAACGTTTAAACAAAAACAGTATAAAGTAAGTTCATGATCTGAAGCACTGAAGATTTAGGAATGCTTGAAAAGGCTCTGTGTGGGTCAGTCTGAATGATTCACTCAACAAGCTATATCAGTTAGCAGAAGAAGATGCTCTATATTCTAGATGTTAGAGGAGGAAGATGCTCTATTGTTACGACTGCAGTGGTATTGGTGTGTGTTTTTTCTGTTCTCCCGATTAGTCATGCAAATAGGGCTGTGACCTGATTGGTCAAACTCAGGAGGTCCACCGCGTCTCAAGGAGGAAAGATGCTGTTGCCTGGTGGCAGAGCTTGGAGCAGAGGGAAGGAGCTCATTCAGTCCAACACAGTTGATTGTGCTTGTAGTGGAGTGAGCAGTAAGTTTTCTCTTGTTTATCACAGTCAGGGAGAAAAGACTTTCTTTGTTTTCTTTGTTAAGTAATTTTTACCCCTGAAGGAATAGGGTGATTTTCCATTTGTTGTTTTTGCAGAGTAGAGCCCACTCTTGGATTCATTTCTTTGATTCGTACTTTGTTCTTGAGCACAAGCATTTTGTGAATAAATTACATTTTTGCAATGACAATTAGTTGTTGTAGCATTTGGACCAAATGGACTAATGGAGGTTTATGTTGCGCTCCAGTAGCTCCTAACATCTATAATCTGATGTAAGCTAAAATGCTATCACTCACCGAGCAGGCCAGAGGAGGGTGGGTTCTTCTGGATGGGCTCAGCCATGTTGTCCTGGATACGTTGCCACACCTGCCACTCAAAGCGGGGGTGAAGGATGTAGAAGGGCTGCAGGGGGTGAAGCCTCCGGTACCTCTGGTACTGGACGAAGATGGGGTAATCTGTCCGGTTGTACCACTGCAGAGGGTCAGGAACAAGATGTGATGGGGACAAAAGTCCAAAACAAAACTTCATGAATTTCCAGACTTGTTTTATCTTTCACATCAATAGTACAGAAATTGCCCTAATCAATGAACACCAATAAAATCAGGTCCAACAGTGGGCCATAGGGATTAAAACCATGACAATACTTATTCTCTGCACTTACAGGTCATTTAAACTGAGCCACTTTACTGTTCACTATTTATTTTAACAGTTTTTCCGTTCAGTTCCTTTTTTATTTTTTTTCCCCGTCGGACAATTAGTGTTGCAGCAAGAATAAAAACATGCACTCACATAGATACATACATAACATAAAACATCTAAGGGAGGATATTACAGTGTGCTGAAAAACCATTAGTAGAACTGAATCCAAAATGTCTCACTGACTAATAATCGGTTGGCTCCGTCACCGATTAACTTTACAATCAAGGTTGTTAAAGTGACGTCGGTGCCTAGGGTAAGTTCCCTCCTATTGCCAGAACCACAGTCACATTCAGCCAGGGGTGACTCTTACTACCCTGTCCTGAATTCAGTAGGGAAAGGGCTTTCGGGACAAACAAATTCTTCTACCCTTTTCCTATCATACAAGGAAGTCTGAGCTTAAAGCCAGAAGGTATGTGTCAGACATGATGGCATTAGCCTTGCTGATTATTAGTCTGTTGCACAGATCAGTTTGTGTGCAGTGTTGCACTCCCACAATCTAACCACTAGTTTTTATGACTTTGTGGATTTTTTGGAGAAGGTGCTGAAGTTACCAAACCAACAAAGGATAGAAAAGCTCAGCAGATTCAAAATAACATTGGTAGAATAAAATCATCAAAGACTTATCAATTTGGAACTTACAAATTTTCCTTAAACACTGCAGTCAAGATACTATGAAAGATGAGTGAAATTCAGCTTGTCATCCAAATATTTCTCGACAGCGTCTACTACTTGGCCTTTGATGATAATTTGATTGTTGTGGAGATTTTTTCAAAAATCAATGAGCATGTCCTTAGTTTTCTATATGTTGAGTTTAAGGAAAGCATCATCACACCAGGCTGCAGATTCATCAAGGACAGGACCAAGTGAATGTTTAGGGTCCTGAAGGAGGCTGACCAATAAGGTTTCATCTGCAAATTTAATCAACATCCATTGTCATGCAGATTAAGGCAATGGTTCCTGTAAAAAAAAGAAGGGAGAGGACACAGACCAGAGGAGACATTTCTACCGACATTCATCCATTCACCCTCTGCCCGTGTGTCCTGAATGTTAAAAAATCAAGAATTCAGCCTAAGCTATTAAAATCCAGGTGAATATTGTTAAGGACTTTTTCAGTTAAATCCGTGAAGCTGAATTGTGTTTAAAGCAGATGGGAAATCCACAAATAGCAGCCGGGGGTGGTTTTCGTCTCTACAAGAAGTTTAATAAGCAAGTGGCCGTGACATCATCAACTCCACAACCACTTCTGTAAGCAAACTGTAGAGGTCCATTAGGTGTTCGGTCATTCTGAGAAGTTCTCTCCGAATCAGTTCTTCAAAGGACTTCATAACAAGGCCAGTTAGAATGCCACAGGACAAAAATTGAAAAATCTAAAATTAAAACCTTAGGGTTGATTGGTTTTCGCCACAGTTGTCACTATGGAATGCTCCAAGCTCATTGGCAGCCTCTGCTGGTTGACTGACAGCTAGAAGATATGATAAAAAAAAAATAGGAGCCGGTTGTCTGAGCACATCCACAGATTTCAATTTCACCACCGGCGAAACCACAAGTCATCCAGCAGGAATACTTCAAAATTAAAGAAATACACAACATGACCCGCAGTGTGAAAAAGTACAAAGTCATCCAGGAAAAACGTCAGTTGAAATTCTCCAGCCACGTGCTTGATATGTACGCACACACGAGCAGTCAGCAAAGTGAATCTTCCAAAGCAACAATTCAACTCTACATTCCGCCATCTTTAATGCCAACTAACCTCTAAAGTCCCACAGCCGCAAAAGAGAGATTGAAAACATAAAGTCATACATGTCTATGATATGTCGATCAACATTGGAACAAGAGAGCACCACAGCAGCATCATCGCTTGTTTCATGGAACCAGCCAAAGCAAAGGAAACATTTGCTGATGCTGAGCTAATTAAAAAATGTGCAACTGATGTGGTTGATTAAGTTTTAAGTCACGATGAGAAAAGTAAGAAAGCAGTTGTGGAGCTGTTAAAGGTGCGTTCACACTTAACGACCACAAGTCAGGAATGGCACGAATCTCAATTCAACACCGTGGATCACTATTTTGACTTGAATTATATAATTCAGGGCTGAGGCGTCACACGCCTTCACGGACGGCTGCGACCTTTTACCATGCCTTACAAGTAAAAGCACCAAACGGTGGCGGATCATCACAAGTCACTATGATGCCCAGTCACCATTAATGTTGAGCGATGTTGTGCTCTATTGCGCAAAGCTGCACACCGCTGTGTGGCTTTGTGTATCGTCACTTTCCATCATTAATCTGTCGGGATTATGGTGAATTTGTTAAATTCAGTTCTGTGTTATACTCACATTGTGAGTGATGTGGGCAGCTGCCCAGGGTGCACTGGCCATGAGAGGAAATGAGAATCACCCTGTCTCAGATGTGTCTCGTGGAGGTTGGCTGTTCGCCCATTGTGTAAAACAAGCCAGGTACAGACTGGGTACAGACTGGGTACAGACTGGGTACAGACTGGGTACAGACTGGGTACATTGTGGCTCGACACACACCCAGTCATTCTACCTTCAGCTGCTAAACAGTTAACTACACCATCACTGCAACACCAACACCACTCATGTTATTCCTGTATTTACAATGTGGACATTTAATTTAATATTATTTATTTTACTTTATTTACCTGTCCTTTTATTTCTGTGTGGAGCTATGTCAAAAGAATTTTCCATAGGGATTAATAAAGTACTTCTGATTGTGATTATGAGAAGTTTTCGATATGTCAAATTATATGCTCATCTTTAACAATTGCATTTTTCAGCACTATTTGTTTTACTATGGTACAATAGTTTGACAGTGCAATGACAATTAGGACTTGTCTTATAAGGAGTGAAGGACTGCAACCTGCGCTGCCTTCAGGGACCTCTGGAAATGAATCAAATTCTTAAAACATCTGCTTCAGGTTATGGTTTGAGCCCCAAAATTGAAACTATGAAACTACAAATTAAAACTAGGACAGCAAAACATTTAATTGCTCTTGTTGCTGAAATAAAACTATATTTTGTTTCTGTCATGTGAACGTCACCTGCATGAGGTCAGCTGAGTAAGGAGCGGGATCCCAGGCCACCAGAACACCTGAGCTGTACAGCGAGCTGGACAGGAAGCGGTGGTCATCAGACGCCATCACCTGGGAAAAATCATGCAAATGTTTAAATCAAAGTCTCAACTGAGAAAGAACTGAGTGGAAGCCTAAACAAACACAATCCATCTGAACACTGAACAACACCTGGACAGCACCTGGAGCAGTTTGTCCTTCTACTCATACACTCCATGACTGATGTTCTGAAGTGAGATACAAGAGTAATATGGAGTGACCATGTATTTTGGTTATTACCTGCGAGTTGATGAGGCGAATGGTGGTTTTAGACCCGACGTCCTTCTCGTATCCAGCAGTGGGTGCGGCGTTGAAGCGCAACACGGCATCATGGGAGTCTGTGGTTGAACAAAACGCTGTTACCTCTCCGTGTCTGTCAACACAAAACCGCATGGGAAACGTTGACACACTTTGTGATCGTGCTGGAGCTCCGTCACCTCCACGCGCTCTATGATCAGACCGTCACCTCCACACGCTCTATGATCAGACCTCCGTCACCTCCACCACCTCCACGCGCTCTATGATCAGACCTCCGTCACCTCCACGCGCTCAATGATCAGACCTTTGTCACCTCCACGCGCTCTATGATCAGACCTCCGTCACCTCCACCACCTCCACGCGCTCTATGATCAGACCTCCACCACCTCCACACGCTCTATGATCAGACCTCCGTCACCTCCACGCGCTCAATGATCAGACCTTTGTCACCTCCACGCGCTCTATGATCAGACCGTCACCTCCACACGCTCTATGATCAGACCTCCGTCACCTCCACCACCTCCACGCGCTCTATGATCAGACCTCCGTCACCTCCACACGCTCTATGATCAGACCTCCGTTACCTCCACACGCTCTATGATCAGACCTCCGTCACCTCCACCACCTCCACGCGCTCTATGATCAGACCTCCGTCACCTCCGTCACCTCCACACGCTCTATGATCAGACCTCCGTTACCTCCACACGCTCTATGATCAGACCTCCGTCACCTCCACACGCTCTATGATCAGACCTCCGTCACCTCCACCACCTCCACGCGCTCTATGATCAGACCTCCACCACCTCCACACGCTCTATGATCAGACCTCCGTCACCTCCACCACCTCCACCACCTCCACACGCTCTATGATCAGACCTCCGTCACCTCCACACGCTCTATGATCAGACCTCCGTTACCTCCACACGCTCTATGATCAGACCTCCGTCACCTCCACCACCTCCACGCGCTCTATGATCAGACCTCCGTCACCTCCACACGCTCTATGATCAGACCTCCGTCACCTCCACCACCTCCACGCGCTCTATGATCAGACCTCCGTCACCTCCACACGCTCTATGATCAGACCTCCGTTACCTCCACACGCTCTATGATCAGACCTCCGTCACCTCCACCATCTCCACGCGCTCTATGATCAGACCTCCGTCACCTCCACACGCTCTATGATCAGACCTCCGTCACTTCTGCCTTCTAAAAGAAAAAGCTTGTAGCCCAGAGATGTGGCCTCCATGTGGCCCCCTGCTGACAAACGTCACACCGTGTGGCCCTTCATCCTAAACACAGTACCCTCTAGCCCACCTGCTACTTTGTACAGCCAACTGACACACACCTCACAACCTATTGTATAGTTTTTATGCTTCTAGGTTTTTTGTTTTCACTGTATATATTTTTCTGCTTATATACGCACATTTATATTAAAATTTAAAGATTTTAAAGAGGAAAAGCTATGAGCAATTTCTATCATACAATAAAAGTTTATCTGATTCTGATTTGAAGACTCAAAAAAATATAGCACTTAAATAAGGGGTGTCAAAACATTTTGAGGTGGTCAGACTAGTTCAATAGTGCTATGATAACCTTTAAATTTAAACTTTAAAGATTCTCTTGTAAATGAGATGAAGATGTAAATTATTTCTCATAACTGATCGATGACTTTTAAACAATTCCCACAATTCCAACATAAACTAATTTCAATGAAACCCTCTGGTAAGACAGTGAAATATCTAGAAATCTTCTCTTACAGCTGTTGCATTCTGGGTGTTTATACAAACTCCCGTTTCAACAATACTCACTCTTTGTCACAAGTCACACGCAACAACAGACTTCTTGTTAATTTTCTTCAATCAGCTGTGGTGTAGTGTTTCAAACACTCATGAGACACGATCTCACCAATCTCTGTGCCCAGGCCGGAGTATCGCAGCGAGCCTGCCGACGAAACCACGGCACAGCTCCCGAACGGTCCAATGTCGGAGGTCAGTGGGCCGGGAGGAAGCTGGACGGCCCAGGGCAGCGCCGAGAAGGGCTGCAGGTCCGAGGTCAAAGTTGACACTTTGTCCACTCTGTCCTTGAACTGGCAGAGGAGTTCAGGGCCGCTAAGCTTTGGCCGGCTGGAAACGCCCCCAGGGCCCGACACCTCCACACCATATTTGTTCATCGCCTGTGGAACAGAGGGAAACTGAGTGTTTACGACTCTTTGAGGCCTGAACATACACACCCAAAAACTAGTCATCTAAATGATACAATATGTGAGGAACACCTTTCACCTCCCACAATTCCAAACATTTGGGACGTTACGCATGTGTTATATGTTCAACAAAAACAGAGTGGTGTGATTTTGAAATCTCAGAGACACACATTGTTTTTCCAACAGAACATAAACAAATCAGATGTAACTAACACCCCATTAAAAAGTATTCATGTCATTATTCAATGGCTGATAAATTAACTTATCATTAGCATCAATATTTTTCTGTGAATTTGGTTGACAAATGAATGAGTAAACAGACTTACTTGTGTTTACACAGCTAAATCATGTTTGGTTTCTTTATTGTGTGCAGTAGGAATGGCCTCAGTGTGAGCTGGTGTCTACGTGTCTAGAATTAGCTGGTGGCTACATCATCACATCTGTTATCTGCTACTGTAAGCTTCGTTTCTCTGGTGCATAAACCACTTCCTGTTTCCTCATCCAGCCTCACCTGATAATTCTGCACCACCTTTCTCAGCCTGCTTCCCAGCATGCTGCTGGACATCTCGTCGTCCCAAACCTCCCCCAGCAGCCCGTGAGGTCCGAAGAACTCGGCATCACCGCCTCGGCCACTAAGTTCCCCCCGCCGCCGCCCCCCAAACAGGGTCTCCAGGGCACGGGTTAAGGGGCGTGGCAGCAGCCGTGCAAAGAAGCCTGAAGGCTCCCGCTTCCTCTTGGAGACCGAGTTGCCAGCTTCATGCGTGCGGTTTGGGGAGGAGAGCACGGGAATGGGGCGGCGAGGGTCGCCCGGGACGACCCCCGGGAGCTTCTGAGGGTCGACATACATGGGCTTGGCTCCTCCTCGCAGCACCTGTGGGAGTCACAGACCTCTGGCTGAGTGTTGAAGTGTGAGTAAATGTTCAGTTTCTTGGAAATAACCACAAATTCTCAACTAACAAGCTGAAGAAGAAGCTAACACTAGCTACAGGAAAAAGTCAAGTGTGGTTAAAAAGGTCAGACGTGTCATGAGTGTGACGAGGCCAGCGAGTGTTCACAGGAAGAAAAGAGGAGTTCACTGAAGGAAGTTAAATCCATTAGCTTAACTATGTAGGTTACTGAGCTGCAGCCATATAGAACCTTGGGGATTGCTCAAATTAGATTTGCACACACAAAGTAACCAGGACAAAAAAAACTTTCTACATCTACATAGACAGACCTGGAAACTCTCCAGCGCTTTCATTTTAAAAGCTTCCTCAAGTGTTTGTCTTCACTGTTGTGTTTTGGTCATGCAGAGGAGTGTTCTGGGGAGACTCCACGTGAAAGCAACTGATGAACAGGAAGCCAGAGAGGACAACAAGAGGAAGTGATAATACCTTTATGACCGAGTGGGTGCGTGGTTGAGCCCGAGTCCGCGCTCGAATGCCGAAGATGGCGTCGGTGACGGGCACACTGTTCTCGGCGCAGAGTGCGTAGAGCAGCGCCATGGAGACGCAGAAGAAGGCCATGCAGAGAGCCCCTCGGCGAGCACGACGCCTCAGACGCCACAGCAGGCTGACTCTGTCCATCGCCGCCCCAGGAATCTAACCAGGCACGCACACATTGAAGAAAATTATAAAATCATAAGATAAAGAAACATATAACTTGTGCCATTATTTATAAGGTTAGTGTGATTTATTCGCATTGATTTTGTGCTCCACAATCTGCATCTTCCTCTTTACAAAATGATTCATTGTTGCTTGTTTAAATGCCAACGGATGACAGTCCTGTCATTTTTCCATGGCACGCTGTGAATAAGAAGACTTCTGTGAGAAACAGTGTCAGATACAGGAAATACAGCGACACAATCGACACAGCAGAATGAGGACATGGGGGATGATTTCAACTGCCTGAGGCGAGGAGGGCAATGAGGCAGAAAGAACCAGAGGAGGAGGAAAGAAGAGGAGAAAGATGGCTCTAGTCACTGAAGGACAGATGGACTGAACACAGAAAAACAATTTCTAATTTTAACAATCTCATTTAGTTTGAATGCTAATGCGACTAAGGCAGCTAGCTTATACTGTCTAAATTAGCTTTGGATTGAAATGTATTATTGAGTACTTTTGTACAATGTATTAGTTCCAGATTTAGCCTAAGCAATGAACCAAAAATCTACAGAAGTAACACTGACCTGACTGTTCTCTCTTGCATTCACATCTTTCTGTCACTCTTTATTCCCAGGACAAATACTACATGAATTTCACTGTACCAATATCATCACATGGCTATCACAGCACAATAATAACTTCAACAACAAACCCAGACAACCTTTGTACTACCTGTAGGCATTGACAATGCTGATGCTAATTTAGCAAGCACCTGAAGGTACTAGTAGATTACAAAGAAGTACACAAAGCTAAAGCCTCAGTCCACACAAGCTATTCAATCAGCCAAAGCTCCTTCATCTCTACATACAACACAATCGACTGGCTGCTTTGTGCCAAACAAGTTTCTATGATGATGGTTGAATTATGACAAATTAAGTATGCCATAAATGAGTCTCCAGTTCAGACAGCAGGCAATCACAGCACGGTTCTGGAAGACAGAAGGTGGGCTGACCCTGCTCCACATGCTGATTAATGCTGTTCAGGTAGTAACAGGAAATGACACGGGGCTTTCTCACTAGTCCACAGATTGTCTTGATGAAACGAAATCAAACTGAACTGTTGTCCAATCAGCACTTTGCTGCCACCTATAAACCATGTATACACAGGCATTTAAAAGACAGTGATATTTCTCTGTTTGGGTCTTGCACTTACACACAAACCAGCTTAGAGTTTCCACAAATGAGCATTTCTGAAATCTAGAGCCACAGAGGAGATGTAGAAAACTCCGTCTGTGTTTGCATCTCAGAAGGGGTAGGCGGAGATTTAAGGCACAATTTGTGATGTGGTGTCCTTTTTTTTAGGATTCTGATGGGCTATCATGGCTTCATGACTCACCTTACACTGCCCTCTATAGATCTGGCTGCTCATAGTAGCTCTGAACCAGGTGTATATGTGAGTCCATCTAAATGAAGATATTTTTGGTAAACAGAGTGGGGATATGTCTGTTTTTCTAAAAACCCGGGTACGTGTAAAGACCGATTCATCCTCCATAAGACCAAGAAGAAGGTTCAGCACTCCCAGATCCTGCCGAAGGAAACATCATCATTTTCTACTTCCAGCTTTTTCTGGCCAAAGATATTTGGTTGGGCTGTACCAAACGTCTGGGGCAAAGTATGTTGGTGTCGCACTGTTGGAACTTCAGCACTGCCGTGTGCTGCGCATGCACGTTCCCATTCATTAATGAGCGTAGAGACTGCTCCACCCAGCGAGGTGGAGGCCTCACCAGACTCTTCTAGCTCCTTTTGGACTTGGGGTCTATTCTAAATATGTGGAAGGAATCCTCCATCATCCCCATCCCCAAAAAATCTGAAGGACTACAGACCAGTGGCCTTGACCTCTGTGCTGTGTAAATGTCTGGAGCGAGTGGTCGGAGACTGGATGTCAGACGTGCTCTCTCAAACTACACCGTCATCAGGTTGTCTGGAAGGAAAAACGTGGAGCATAAGATGCAGGTCTCACACTATTGGACACACTCATTTAACAACTGGACTCTGCACACCTCCACACCAGGACTTCATTGATTTACCTCCCGTTTGATCCTTTTCTGTGTGACAGCAACTGTGTGACTGTAACTCTGTGTGTGTGTAACTGTCAGACTGTGACTGTGTGACTGTAACTGTGTGACTGTAACTGTGACTGTGTGTGTGACAGCAACTGTGTGACTGTAACTCTGTGTGTGTGTAACTGTCAGACTGTGACTGTGTGACTGTAACTGTGTGACTGTAACTGTGACTGTGTCTGTGTGTGTGACTGTAACTGTGTGACTGTGTGTGT
>OMNM01065623.1:7274-19529 GCA_900302745.1 Parablennius parvicornis | reverse complement strand
CCAGACCGCCGGTCAGCTCGAACATGATGACCACCAGGGAGACGGTCATCCTGGTCACGCCCCCTGCAACAAAAACAAACCCACCGTGTTCGTAGCTTCAGACTCTCACAGAGAAGCACAGATCTGCAGGTCGGCACTCACCCAGACAGGCCGCCGCCCCCACCATGGCGTACAGTCCGGGCGTGACGCAGTCGGCACCGGGGCGACACCAGTTCTTAAAGATGATCCAGTCGTGGTGGTGGTACGCCATTTGCTCCACGGCGATGCCGACGATCCGCCCGGCGATGGCTCCCACCGCCATGCTGGGGATGAAGAGGCCCGAGGGGATCTGAAGAGGAAAACCAAACGGAGTTACAGGAGGACGACGGCGGCGGTAGACGTGCTGCAGGACATTCCACACGCTGACCTTCATGCCGAAGGTGAAGATGGTGATGACTATTTTGAAGATGAGAGCGAGAGCGAGCTGCCACAGAGCGTTGTAGACTCCAGGTCCAGCAGGCCGGTCCGGGATGTCGTCCACCGGCCGGCTCATGTTGGGGTTGTTGATGTAATCGCAGAGCTGAGACGACTCGAGTGCGCCGCAGTCATTGAAGAGCTCCGAGATGAGCTCGCTGGTGCTGCGCCGGGTGTAAGGATTGGGATACGCCAGTACGGCGGTGATCCCGGTCACAGCGATGACCTCCAGGACCGGGTACTTCCCCAACTGTGTGGTCTTCCTCCGCCGGCACCAGGCGATGTTGGCCCGGATGAAGAGCGTTCCCCAGAGGCCTCCGAACACGCCCAGCAGGATGAAGGGCACCAGCTCGGCCATGTACCACGGAGTGTGGTACTCCACGTAGAACAGCACCAGGCGGCTGTTTCCAAACGGGTTGATGGAGCGCAGCGTGAAGGCGGCAACCAGGGCGGCGAAGAACGAACGCCACAGAGTCTTCAGAGGGAAATAATAGCTGACCTGCAGGGGTGATGGACACGTCACCATTAGGAAGTACTTTAAAGTATTTTTAAAATATGGAGCAGAAAGGTAAATAACCAACCTCCTCCAGGCTGAACAGAACTCCGCCGATCGGCGCTCCAAAGGCCACCGACACGCCGGCGGCGGCTGCAGCCGATAACACCTGCAGGATGACAAACACATTACAAACGCGTTTCACGCACGCTGCAGGAAACTTCAGTCGTCTGTGTGAGAAGCAGCCGACCTCGCGGCGCTTGCCCTCGTTCTTGCTGTACTTGGAGAAGAGGCTGCAGAAGAGGTTTCCACAGCAACAGGCGACGTGGACCAGAGGGCCCTCCTTCCCCAGGCTGAGACCGGACGACACGGCCAGCACCAGGGTGACTGTCTTGATCAGCAGGGTCCACTTCCCCAGGTAGCCCCGGATGATGAAGCCGCTGAGGATCGTCTTGATCTGTCCAGCATGAGAAAAAGACTCTAACTACGGCCTCCAAACAAGTGGGACTGTGAGAACTAACCAACCAGCTTCTGTTTTAAAGTCAGAAGGTCCTAAAATCTGTCGGAACAAAAACATTCCAGGACAACATACTATGTTGTTTTAGCTGTGGCACTTAAAGAGACGTAATAAACAGAACAGACATGACGGGATTTCATTTTATATGGTTGAATACCAACCATTCCTATTTCTGTTTAAATACCCTTATAAAGTAATTCACTGTGTCTAATAAAAAGTCAAAGTTATATAAGCACTTTTCAAAATTAGGAAATGACCTAAATAAAGAAGGCATGTTGTGACTACTACTTTTCTTTTCTTTAGTATCTGTAAAGTAAAGACTAAATTATTTTGGCAACTCTGAAATGCATAAAAAATAATCTACTCTGAAAAGCAGAAAAAACATTATGACCTCGTCACCACAGCGTGCAACCACATTTACCTCGGGGATTCCTGAGCCGCAAGCGTACGGCGCAAACACACGCACCAGTGACACCGCCATTAAGGAAAACAGCAGCGCCCACAGAACATACAGGAAGTAGTTCAACACGTATGCTCCCGCTCCCTGAGTGAAGAGAAACGAGTGATGGCAACATTTAGTTTGACTATGTTCATCAGAACAGAGACAGCATGGTCAAACAAAGCAAATGAAAAAGTAGTTTCTCCAACTGCTTCATACAACAGCTCATATTTTGACTTGGGAGAAAAGATGAATCACAGCTCTGCAGCGTCTGACCTCAGCGTGGCCGGTCATCAGCTCGGCCCATTTCTGCCACTGCGGACACTTGTCGCGGTCGTCGAACGTCGTCTCATTGGACGTCCAGCAGCACTGCTCGTGGCTGTACCAGAAGGCCGAAAGGCACACGCCCTCCTTCAGGTCTGTCATCCAGTCCACCGCCAGGTCGATCACCCCGGCCAGAGTACCTGAAGACACAAACATGTAATAAGTGAGCAGTTTTTATCTGTCTGAGTACAATTGAAAGTTTCGCTTCAGTACTTTTGGAAAAACTCCTGGTTTATGAAATAAAGCTTGAACTTTGCTCAGAAGCCAAAGAAATAAGGAGCAGATTCACCTGAGAGGAGTCCGATGAGCAGCATCACCACCCATCCTGACCAGGCATCCAGCAGGCTCTTGATCAGCTCCCACATGGACTCTTTGCTCTTACTGGTGATCTGCAGGGAAACAACAAGCACATTCATTCAGAGTCATGTGACCTCTAAATCCCTCTCTGACCCCTCTCTGCAGTGTCCTCTGTCAGGCAAAAACAACATTACACTTAAATTAAGAATTCAGAGCAAGATTTGTGGATATAATCCAGAAAAAGCGGCAATCTCTTCAATAAAATTCATAAAAATATATTATTACCTTGAAGTAAACATCTATTACTGCCTCATTCGGTCCATTTCTTTTAGTTAAAAACTTATTTAACGTCACTTTTTGCTCATCTTACTCAATCTTATTCTCAGCTGACTCTCAGAACAACAACAGGAGCCTGGTAACAAGACGAATGTAAGCCGGCAGCACCTTGCGATGGCGGTCTGTGTCTCTGGATTTCTCCCTTAGCCAGTCGATGGTGTGGAAATCCTCATAGGTGCCCACATCTGGAAAAGGCTCATCCAGGAAGTCCATCAGGTTTCCAGCTCCGTTCATCTCTTCTGTGGGCGTAGCAGCGCTGACACCTGTGGAAAGACATGGTTCCAGTCTGAGTTGGGTTTGGGAGCTCCAGGTTAAATGAAGTGTAACAGAAGCTGCATGTCAATAACAGTAGAGATGCTGTGTTGATCTCAAATGTTTAATGATTACTTGTCTTTGCAAGTTACTCATTTAAAACTTTGCAAAGTTTAAAGATCTAAAGAGAAAAAAACTGGGTAAAATATTGAATGAGGTTAGGGGCTTCAAAGCACGAAAGATTATATCAAATACAAATAACTAAATCTATTAAATTTATCAACACATTCGTCGAGACATCAATGGATGAATATATCATCATTGTATATTATAGCATTCCGAAGGGAGTATGACTGTAATGTGCATATAGTCTATATATTACAATTATTGTTATTATTATAAACAGAAATCCTGCAGCTGACATTAGCGGCTAAAGCTAACCGAGCATCATCGTTTTACCTTCTCCAGCGTCCATGTTTCACTCCCTCCCTTCCGCTGTGGATGAACAACTCCTCCGTCGACTTATTAAACTATTTTAAAATTCATGAAAAGCACATTTTTGAGTCAAATTGGTAGGAAAACGATGCGACACAGCGACACAGATTGCTTCCCACAATGCACCTGTTCAACCTGTCAGCGGCGGTCGCTTTTGCAAAATCGGAGTCTGATATCATCGCTGAGTCAGAGATCGTCTATGAGACAGAGATCGTCTATGAACAAGAAGCCTCACACAGCAAGAGAAAACAGGAAGACTTCAAGCGACGCAAAGTATTTGCACGTAAGAGAGAGAGGGAGAGCGAGAAAGACAGAGTACAGAGCTTCTTTTAATGCGCCTGACAGTTCGCATAATAAGCAGCACAGTGTAATAAAAAATGTTTTATTTATCCCACTTATTAAATGCTTTGACCTTCGATAGTTCAAAACAGCCTCTTGTCCTGTAAAGAAGAGTAACTCCTGGAGCAGAGGAAACTTCTGTTTCACCTTGAAACTTGTCCTCTTGTTCTTCTGACAGTGTAAAACTGCCTCTTACTGTGTTTTGAATCTAAAAACACAAATCATTGAGCACATGCGTTTTTTTCTGCCCAGTTTCTTTTTAATCATGTTGAGGAACATAGACATTATAATATATTATATAATAAATAATTTACTACGTCTATGTTGAGGAATGTGTTGATCTCAAAAAACCCCTCGACATCATTTCCTGCAATGTGAAACTTTCACTTTTGATTTTGTCGTTGCGCACTTTTCTTCTGACTCTACTCGGTTTAAAGGTAAAATATATTGGTCTTTTATGTATTATTATTATTATTGCATGTTTCTTTCTAACTTTTAACTGATTTATACAAATCGATTTGTCATCAGAAAACAAACTGAAGCACTTTATTAAGTCGGAGAACAGATTTTTTTTCTCTCATGTAAATAAGGTTCGAATACACTTTTATAAAATGTAATATCAAGTATAATTCCTCTTGATATCTTCTCTTTGTGATTAATAAAGTTGTTAGAAGTGGGGTTTTTTTCTAATTCCGATGTTTTTCACTGTTGAAATCAAACTTTTTCCTTTAATCCAACGTTGTAGAAAATGAACTCTCAGAATTTAAAAAAGAATCATTAAAGTAATAAAAGCGATTAGAACAAATATTTATATTAATATCGACAACAACAGGAAGCTTTTATGTTTTGTTTTTTCTTTGTTTACGTGGATTTACTGTATTTCCTGGTCTTGTCCTGTCGTCAGTGGGACAAAACGTTACAGGCTTGAACAAGAGATTAGTGTAGTTACACTTTGATTATATACAATGAACATGATGTAATATTTATTCATCACTCAGTATGAACACTTGGGAAGAATATTTCTACTTATCATCAAATCTAATAAGGACACCAACTGAATACATTTAACTTTTCATTGATTCATTGATTGAGATTGAGATTTCTGTGTGCAGTTTGCATGTTCTCACTGTGGATTTTACTGCCCTTTACTTTCAGAAACACCCCTTTAGGGTTCATTGGTGACTCTGAATTGCCTGTAGGTGTAAGTGTGAGCCTGAAAAGGCTTTATGAACCTGCCTGAGGATGTGATGCAGCAGAATCAGTGACTCGTCTCTTCAGACACACCTATCTGTCTGATAGGCCATAAGATCAATAACAAGCCTGTCGGTTTGTTTCTTTTCCAGAGTGCTGAACTCCGGCATCCAACATGGACAGGTACTCACATCAGCTTCCCATTGTGCTTATTTAAATGTAAAATGTGTGCAAAATGTACATTTTAAAAGTGCAGATCAAAAGTGTTGTGTTTAACGGGCTGCTTTGTTTCCATCCATGTTCACTTCCTGCCGCTAAAGGCTGAGTTTTTTGTGTTCTTTTGGTCTTTTGTTTGTCATCTTCCAGAGTCCTGAAGGAGTGCACAGACTCTCCTCAAAATGGGCCCCAAGTCAATTCCTGCAATTCTAATATTTCATTTGATATTCTCATAGACTTCAGTAATAGCCATGGTAAAAGGTGCACAAATGTGAATTTATTCACCTCTCATTGAAAACTCCCTGGTTTAATTCCAGGACTCTGAAGGCCTCAACTGGTGGCTTCAGGTTTTCTGTCAGTCTGCAATTTACTTCCACTTTTTGTATATATGTGCAATTCAAGTCTCATTATGCATTTCCATCTGTTTCCAAATGTTGAAGATTGTCAGGAAGTTATATCCTTGAAAAGTCGGGCAGTTCATAGACACGTATTATAAATAATTTTTCTTCATTGCAATTCGTCCATTTTCTTTTTTTCTTCTTTTTCTCTCAGGTTGGCTGGGGGTCAAGAGAGGATAAACGGAGTTCAGGTCAGCTGTGCTTCTCAGAAATCGAAGGGCAGATATATGAACTTCAGTGAAGGAACAGTCCATCCCTCTGCTGAGGGATGCTGCAGGTGAGAAGTCAAAAGCTACACATTCACTTGGCTTTGGCATCATCATAAACAATCAGTGTGAGCATTTTGTCCGATTTTCTCCTGATATGACTTCTTCAACAGGTACAATCAGGAAGAAGGAGGTTCTTTAAACAGCAGCGAATCCAGTTTGTCTGGGTGGCTTGGCTCTCAATCAGAGGATTTCATGAGTGAAGGTCACCACGTCGGTGAAAGGTGGGGTGAAAAGAACAACAGAGGATTGAAAACCTTCTACATGGCTGGGAACATTCTGACAAGACTATATGACATATGTCCACCAATTATAAAATAGAATAAAAATATTCATACACACATGACAATGGGAGTGAATCAGCTGCTTGAATTTAGAAGCAGTAAAGTTCAACAGGTTGGATTACACAAAGCAAATCTTTGCAATTTGTTCACAACTAGTTTCTCTTGTGTTTTTAGACAGTTATCTGAGGAGCGGCCAGAAGATATCAGGTTTCAACACGACCAGCTGCATGAACTGAGCAACACATCTATGGTGAGTAAATAAGCAGCTTCGTTTATCCTCGTCATAATTCTGCTTCAGATCTTTGAAGAAAACAACACTTTTGTGAAGGTGGAGCTGGTGAACCTCCTGAAGCTCGTGAACCCAGTGTTTGTGAAGGCGTGGAGGAAGAGGGCTGAGGTGCTGAATGACGAGAACATAAAGAAGGTGCTTCAGAAGAGACTTATAAACTTCCTGAAGACGATGAAGCTGGAGCCACTGGACGACTTTCTGGAGAGAAGTAGGATTACTTCTGAAATTTCACACAAGTAAAAGGTTTTCAGGTTTACATATTTGTAAACTGCTGTTGAAAAAAGTAATCTTTTGATCCTTGTTAATTCCCATGTTGCCTCTCATCCATCAGGATAAAAACATGTCAGATGACTTGTGTCCAGTCTGAAAATGGAAAGGGTTTTGTTTTGTTTAGATACTGAGCTAATGTGTCCATTGTAACTCTCTAAATTCAGTAAATCCCTCTGTGATTTTATCTTGCAGAAACATCTTCTGTGTCCCAGGCTAAATTCAAAGCCAGCGTGAGGAAACGCTGCCAGAATGTGTTTGAGGGGATTGCTGAAGCGGGAAAGACGACGCCTCTGAATTCGATCTTCACTAACCTGTACATCACCAGGGGAGAGAGCGGAGAGGTCAACGAGCAGCACGAGGTCAGAAAGATTCAAAGGCCTTTTTCCAGAGCAGACTGGGCAGAAACGGCCGTCACTTGTGAGAACTTCTTCAAAGATTCGGCGAGAAGAGAGGAAGCTGTCAGGATGGTGGTGACGAAGGGCGTGGCCGGCAGCGGGAAAACAATGCTGGTCCAGAAGTTCACTCTGGACTGGGCTGAAGACAAAACCAACCAGGACATCCACTTCACCTTTCTCTTCACCTCCAGAGAGCTCAATCTGCTGAAGGAGAAGAAGTTCAGCTTGGTGGGACTTGTTCATTACGTCTTCCCGGAAATCAAAGAAGCAGGAATCTGCAGATTTGAGGACTTCCAGGTGCTCTTCATCTTTGACGGTCTGGATGAGTGTCGACTGCCTCTGGACTTCCAGCACACTGAGATCCTGACTGACGTTACAGAGTCCACCTCAGTGGACGTGCTTCTGATAAACCTCATCAGGAGGAGACTGCTTCCCTCCGCTCGCATCTGGATCACCACGCGACCTGCAGCAGCCAATCAGATCCCTCCTGAGTGTGTTGACATGGTGACGGAGGTTCGAGGCTTCACCGACTCTCAGAAAGAAGAGTACTTCAGGAGGAGGATCATAGACGAGAGGAAGTTCAGCAGGATCATGTCCCACATCGAGACCTCACGGAGCCTTCACATCATGTGCCACATCCCCGTGTTCTGCTGGATCATTGCCACGGTCCTGGACCACGTGTTGCCCAGCGCCGAGGAAGGAGAGCTGCCCAAGTCCCTGACTGAGATGTATAGCCACTTCCTGGTGCTGCAGACCCAACTGAAGAAGGAGAAGTATGACGGAAAAGCTAACGCGGATCCTCTTTGGAGTCCAGACAGCAGGAAGTTGATCGAATCTCTGGGAAAACTGGCCTTTGAGCAGCTACAGAAAGGAAAGTTCAACTTTAACGAATCCGACCTGAACGAGCACGGCATCGACGTCAGAGTGGCCTCGGTGTGCTCTGGAGTGTTCACACAGATCTTTGACCAGGAGAGTCACCTGTACATGGACAGCTTGTTCTGCTTCGTCCATCTCAGCGTGCAGGAGTTTCAGGCTGCTCTTCATATCCACATGACCTTCGCCAATTCCAACGTCAATCTGTTGGAAAAACAGCCAACCGCAACCCAGGAGGCCAAAACAGAAGAGGACACTTCTGCAGAGGCACGTTTGTACAGATGTGCAGTGGACGAAGCCTTGCAGAGTCCAAATGGACACCTGGACTTGTTCCTGCAGTTCCTCCTGGGTCTCTCACTCCCAACGAACCGGCGTCACCTCAAAGGCCTGCTGACGGAGAAGGAGAGCAGCTCACAGACCAACCAGGAGATGATCCAGTACATCAGGAAGAAGATTGATGAGAATCCCCCTCCCGAGAAGTGCATCAATCTTTTCCACTGTCTGAATGAGCTGAACGATCATTCTTTGGAGCAGAACATCCAGTGGTACCTGAGATCAGGTCGCTTCTCCACTAGGAAACCGTCCTCTGCTCTTTGGTCAGCGCTCATCTTCATCCTCCTGTCATCAGGAAAAGATCTGGAAGTGTTTGACCTGAAGAAGTACTCAGCTTCAGAGGAGGATTTTCTGAGGCTGCTCCCAGTGGTAAAAGCCTCCAACAAAGCTCTGTGCGTACACATGCCCCAGAAAACTCTCTTTACGTATTTGACATCTGTGGAATAACACATTTTTTTGTTGCTCTTCCCTCAGGTTGGGAGGCTGTAACCTTTCAGAGAGAAGCTGTGAAGCTCTGGCTTCACTTTTCAGCTCTCCGTCCTGCTGCCTGAGATGGCTGGATCTGAGTAACAACGACCTGCGGGATGCAGGAGTGCAGCTGCTTTCTGTCGGACTGCAGAGTCCTCACTGTAAACTGGAAACTCTCAGGTCAAGTCTTATCAACACAGTCTGCACATGGATCACTTATGTTTAGTCACACTGTAGCCAGTCTGAATAATTAATCCAAACATGACTCAATAATAGTCGCAATGGAGACAGAAATGGTCTCAGTGGAGAATTCATCCCAATAAAGACTAAAAGCCAATTAAAGAGCAGTCTGAAAAAAAACAATGGACGAGATCTGAAGTCGATAAATGTCTCCATGATTGTTTCAGTGTCTCACGTGCATCTCGCTGCATTTCCTGCAGGCTGTCAGGATGTCTGATGACGGACGCCGGCTGTGCCTCTATGACCTCTGCTCTGACCTCCATCCCATCCCACCTGAAAGAGCTGGACGTGAGCCACAACCACCTGGGAGAAGAGGCGGTGAAGCTCATCTCTGCTCTACAGGATCATCAGAGCGTCAGACTGGACACACTCAGGTACAGTCTGGCTGTGGAGGCCCGCTGTGGAGACGTTGTGTTTCATAAAGTCAACACGAATCCTTTAATTGCAGGCTTTACCCAACTGGACCCAAGTGGTTGATTCCTGGTCTGAAGAAACGTGAGTCTGCCTCTTTGGTTTGATCGGGATGATGGCTGACGCTTTAAAAAAGCTGCAACAGGGGAATTCATGTATTTCACTCTTTTGCCAGATGCCTATAACGTCACCCTGGACCCGAAGACTGCAAACGAATTTCTGTTCCTGTGTGACCACCAGACGAAAATCATGACAACGAACGTGCCGAAGAACTGCTCGGATCACCGGGATCGGTACAAGAGCTGGGCGCAGGTCCGCAGCGGAACCGGCCTGATGGGCCGCTTCTACTGGGAGGTCGATTGGAAGAAGGAGGTTCATATCGCAGTGACGTACAAACCCGACAGAGACGGAGACGACAGCTGCTTTGGATTGAACAAGCACTCCTGGAGCTTGTCTTGCTACCCGAATGTTTACTACGCTCGGCACGACAGAAACGAGGTGATCATCTGTCCCCCTCTCTCGTCCTCCAGCGCCAACAGGGTGGGAGTGTACCTGGACTGGCAGGCGGGTGCTTTGTCCTTCTACAGCGTCTCTTCTGAGGCTCCGATCCACCTGCACACCTTCTACTGTAGGTTCACTGACTCCGTCTACCCCGGGTTCGGGTTCTGGGACGGGCCCGGCGCCGTCGTGTCCCTCTGTCAGCTCTAGAAGCTGTAACATCCTCAGCTTTATCCTCCTGCCAAACGTTACTGCTGTTTACAATTCAGTAACCGTTAATACATATCAGCTATTCTCAATATTACTAAAAAGTATCTTATATTTTTTGAAGTTACACAGATTTTATTAAACCTACAGATATTTTATGTATGCATTTGAAGTTAAACGGTTACTCTAAATAACGCTGAGTGAGATTAAGCTGTATGGAGGATAAATCGATAGATTCCTATCATCTCATTCAGTGTAGGTATTATGTGCGTTTTTTCCCAAACTGTCTACCTTTGAAACTATTAGTTTGATATTTTGCTGACATAGGATCTCTGATGATACATAGAGATTGTGAACAAATACTAACAACCTGTTTTTAAATGTGTAAGGCCAAGTGGTCGAGAAACTGAGCAGAAATGTAAAAAGACATAGACTGAAGAAACTGACTGAAATGTTTATTTTGTGATTAGCATCCTGAAGTAGCCTTTGCACTCTGTTAACTAAGTTGCATGAACATTATAAACTCTCACCTCACCTCGTAGTTTGAAGTCCACACTTCTGTTACTAATCAACTTGTGTTACTCAATAAAAAACGTTTTGTGGGAATCAAACAGCCAGGTCTCGTCTAACTTGTTTTTCTGGGTCAAGTGTGAGTGAGCATGATAAGTGGGCGGGTCGGTTCTGTGAGGCTGAACTTTTCACAAACAGTGCAACAGAGTGTGCGTGAGAGTGAGACAGTCCTCTCATTCACTCTGAGAATATGTCTGACCAGAGAAAGGCCGTTCTCTTGAACTTCTGGGGAGTTGCTGCCTCTTCACGGCCGGACGATGTTTTCCACCAGCTGGAGGAGTTACACAAGCTGCCGGGGTAAGAAGGCCGCCGTAACATAAACAGAGGAGATATAAACAGGCACCAGGGAAAGTAATTTGTGCATGCTTGCAGGGAAGCACGTGCAGCAGAGCAGTTTGACAAGTCTGCTCAGAGACACTGCTTCTTCCGACTTGTTCCCTCGGTTGAACTTAAAATTCACTCATCAGTTGACGACGGAAAACTCCTCAAAAGTGTTTTCTCAGTTACTGCGGACAACTTAAACCAAGTCATTCTCATATAAAATCACTTCCGATGCAATCTGCAATCTGACACCGTCACCTTTCCCCTACAGGTCAGGTCAATTCAACCACACTATGCTTTGTCTCCAGGGATTATGCTTCCTCATTACACTTCAAAGGATTCTAACACTCTTACAAAGATTCATCGAAGGTCAACTTGATTTGCTTGCTATTCAAAACTGCAACAGTTTTCAGTTATTTTCTCAACTTGAGTGTAAAGGAAAATTAAATCATAATAAAAAATAAAGTTTAGTCCTGCTGACAGAGGTTTTAATACGAGTAATATATAAAATGATTAAAAAAATGTTTGAAATTCAAAAGAAAGAGACAGAGGACTTTATATAGAAGAGGAGACTGTTGTGGGTGTATATGCTGCTTCACCCATGAGGTTTTTGTTTCAATCATCTCCTTGGAGACAAGCGCTGAATGCTATGCATTGTCAGACGTTACAGTCCAACCAATATCTTGTGTTTTGGACTGTTTGGAGCGTTTATCCTCGTGGTGGTTGTTTGTAGAGCCAGATGGAAAAAAGTCAGACATGATGTGTCAGCTGACAGTGTGCAGCGCTTACACGTCACAATGCTTGTGGTGTGTCCCTCCGAGGTTGACTTGTCGATGTGTTTGTCAGAGGTTTTCTGTGCAGTGTGGCGGCCCAGGAGGATGGCGCTGTGAGGCGGGCGGAGCGAGGAGCCATCACACTGTCTCAGGTGGGTCACAGCATGGTTCCTCTCCCACAAGACCCTTAGGATTTTCTCCACATGATGGAAGAATTCTGATGTTTTCAGGAATCTTTTCCATCAAGGATTCATCCTGGTGGCTGAGAAATAACCTGATTTCTGAGTTTACTTTAAGACTAAGCAAG
>OMNM01065622.1:21512-34207 GCA_900302745.1 Parablennius parvicornis | reverse complement strand
CAGCAAGATGATGTTTTATTGAACAAGATCAATATGATCAGTATGTGTGAGCGATGTGAGCGGATTTGTTTGTTTCAGTGATAGCTCTGGGAAAGAAGCTATCCCTGAGTCGGTTTGTCCTGGTTTTGTGTGACCTGTACCGTCGGCCCGATGGTAACAGGTCAAACAGGTGATTACTGGGGTGGGAGGAGTCCTTGATGATGTTGCCTGCTCTGCTGAGGTAGCGAGAGTTGGCAATGTCCTCCAGACTTTGCAAGTCTGGTTTGAAGCTATTCTTTATGCAAATGAAGAGTAAAACTTTGGTCTCTACATGAAACCAAACACAAGAAGTGGCTGTGATCCTTCCCTACACTATCTCTGAGAATGAAAGGCTAAGCACAGCAAGGAAATCAGAAGCACACAGCAAACTTACAAGGAAGTGGATCCAAATTACACTAATGACATGTAATAATTGTAGAATCATATATATATATTTTCCTGTTCCTGTTCACACACATTCCAAATTGTGCTTCTCAGTCGGAAAAGTAAAATGATTTCATACTGCTAAAAGCAAGTGCGCAGATAAGGTGGGTAGAGTTTGAAACAGGACATTTTCTAACCAAATACCATACATCTGTGCTTTCTTAATGAATACATCTTTGTTTCAGCCATATCACAGAGCCAGCTTGCTGAATTGGAAAAGACAACAAAAGACACTCAGCTTGGGCTTTTAATAACTATGAGTGGCTGCGCTCCCGAATCTGTAGGAGCGATTGTTTAGTCCTTGTCACTCCTCACTCCTCGTTCGACCTGGGGAATGCGGAGGTGGTCATTAGCTGTGTGCACAGCCATCCTCCATCTGCTGCTCCTTTTTGTCCCTTGTAGAGTGTTAAAGGTTCTCCCATCTCCAGTCATTTATAGCTGATAGTAACACCTGGCTCATAGCAGAGGTCAGTGGTTCCTGAACTGGAGTCCACACGTTCCTTGGGGGGAGTGCGCCAGAGACTGTGAGGGCAGCGTGGAGCTCTGTTTGACCTGAGCTTGTCATAACTTGATTTGTGCTTGTTAAAATACACACTATAAGCTGCTCTCTGGAATACAGTAGCTGGGTATCTTCAGGTTAGCTTGCTCCTACTTCTGTACCTTTTGCTTCTCTCCAGTTGCCTCGGGGCTCAGAAATCAGAGCAGCTTTCTATCTTATGGAACAAGAGTTATAAAAGCTTTACATCAGTATCCTGAGGGTAAACTCTGGGCAGCATGTAGGAACCTGAGTTGTGTTTTCAAGATGGCTGCAAGCAACATGACGTGTTAGCAGATATGATAGGTTCTCATGGTACATGGTCAGTGTAGTTTACGGCCATTCATTTCTTATTTTGATGTTGCTAAGCAACAAAAAAATAGGAAATGGTTCATTTTCTTTTTTTTCCCTATTTCAATCAAAGTAAATATAAACAGAAAATTAGATTATCACAGTGTTATAATCTCTGAGTGAGTTGAAGTTCCTCTCTTTGTTTTCAGGCTCTGGGCCTAGTGTTAGGCTGGAGGGATAGTAAGAGAGTAGAAGGTTCTACCTCAATTAACCTCTACCTCGGTTTATCAGTTGCAAATAAACATACTGTCATCATTTTACACCCATTGAAATATTGGCACCCAAAGAACAGAAGACACATTCAGAACCTTTTTTTTTTTAATTGTTTTTTCATTTGCTTCTACAATGTGTGACACTCTTTGTTTGCAGATCATCAGCAGGTTCCAGGGCTGCCCTAGCCACTAGGGCCAACGCAACAGAAATGTTTTAGATTAACGTTTAACTGACCTGTTAAGACAGATGTAACATATTGTACATTTCATGAATATGTTAGTATGCAATGATGTTACAACCACAAGACTTCACAAAAGTTTGAAAACTAGTATAGACTTTACACGTGAACAATCAAAATCCTGAGACAGGAAAAAAAGACAAGCAGAAGTGAAATTGAATGACACAGAAGGAACACTGATTAGCATCAAATGCTGATGAGCATTATATGCTGAATTTACCATCAACAGCTTTTTCATTAATATAATGCAACCCTCAGTGGCCACATATACTGTACTTCTCTCTCCAGATGGACTTTTGAAATATTTGATTTCCACCCCAGCAAATTCTCGGCCAATTGCTGACTCTCCTTCCACCTCAGCACAATCAATAAGACATGTCACTTGGTTGTTGAACATGTTTATATTTTTTGGGTTCTTTAAGGTCTGTTATAAAGTAAAGAAAATTAAGATTCTTTCTAAGTTCAAGAAACTACCATCACTGCAACAGGCCAAGCTATAATCTTGCCTAGGGCATTACACCAGTTGCGTCTAGCTTTGTTAGGAAGTCATGACAAAAGATGTGATCCCTAAACATTACTCCTACAAGAATGACAAACTTTTTGGTAGAACTGGAAATGTAATCTTGAGTATCAATCCTGGGTTGTATGGTCAATCCACATTAGAAAACTTGAGGGAAACATCCAATGGTAATTCAATACATGAGCTTCCTCCCTACATTTAGGCCCCATTTACACAACAACTTTTCAAAGTGAAAGCAGAAAACTCATTGCATTTTGGGTGTCCATAAGAGAACAGTGCTTGGAGCCACTGTAAACGGATTTTTTGAAATCGAACCGTCTCTTTGTCCATGTAAACACGGTAAATGCAACTTTCCTGAATCACTGCTATGCACATATGCACCACGGCCATAGTAAATATTTCTTCTGTGAGTAGATAAACAATAACTACATTTGCTTCCAGAGTGTCATGACTCCCAGTCCATATTCTCCTGTGACTTGATAGTTTTATAGGTGAGAGTCACTGGAATAACAATCCAACTTAGTTGTCTGTCCATATGAATGTCCACATACTTTGCCATCTTTAATGTTTATAGTGTATGGTTCTCTGTATATGCTTTCATTACAAAAACATCCAACAGCGCCCACTAGTGGTACTACATGCTAACTACATCATTCTCAGCATTTCTACCTTTTCCATATAAATTGGAATCATTTTCAAAACATTGCTATGTAAACCTGAAACACAAAGACAATGCTTTTCACTTGATAAACAACCATAAATGGGGCCCCATTAGTCTTTCCCGCCCAGTCAACGGCATAAACAGATCAAACCACTTGGATAAGAAACATCCTCCAAATTGGGAGTGAGTCCAGTCAACATGATTCAGTTAATTTGAGATGCCTTTTACCTGTACAAATGGCAATATGCAGAAACATGTCTCTGCCTTACTCCCAAATATATGTTGCTATCATCAATGTTTTAGAAATGGTAATTGTTTGCTTTGCTTTGATTTGTTACTGTGACAATTCGATGGCACCTGCTCAGTATGTCATCATAGACAAGTACATTTTCCACATTGATATTGACTTCAATTCAGCCTCTCCTTTCATCATGAACACTGGATCTATACAGCTGCAGTTAAGTTTGTGCGTTTGGTCAATGACACCAATTAGCCACAACATTAAATTAACAGTCAGGTGAGATGAACAATATCAATTATGCTATTATACTGGCACTTGTGTAAAAGCAAAATATATGAGTTGCAAGGGAACAGTCCTTCTTAAAAAAGTTTTGAAAGAAGGAATAAATTGGCAAATATCTATAAAGATGTACTATTATGAAAAGAAAATGTAGGAACCTCATAACACACTCAATGCCAAATACAGTTTATTTCTTATATTCTGGAACAATTAGTTCCTGTTCTCTGAGGATAAACTCTCTGGATTCACACACTGTCTTACGGTGTTTGGTGAAGTGGCGCTGCTTCAGCTCGGAGTTTCAAACTTCGATTTGCCAGTTTGACACCATAAACAATGTACAGAATGTATCTTTAATTTTTCCCATTGCTTCAATTAAGTCACATTCTATGAAACTCTCTCTGTGCACTGTTCTTTCCTTTTGATACATCTTTCTCTTTAACCTAATGCACCGCCAAATTTTTCCCCTGACTGCTGACTTTGCCAGCCTACCGTTGTGTACATTGCATGGAGGATGTTCACATTCAACCTCTCAATATTCTGACAATATTTTAAAACTTTCAATTTGTGATTTTAAGAAATGTTCAATGATATACTTTTAATGTAAATTGTTAAAATCCATCGTTTTGTGACATGCATCAAATAAATGCTCACTCAGCTATTTTCAACATCTAACATTCATTAATAGGGGTTTGCCCCCCCCACCCCCTGTTGGAAATCACAGCTCTAAACATTTCTGTGCTGGAAAACTTTAGGTTGTGACATTGATGTGGCCATTACTGTGAAACAATATGTGCACTCCTCAGGGAAATGATCTTTCCTGATGCCCTCATTTCACTAGGCTGAAAAAAACTCGCTGCTAGTTGGACACACAGAAACGCAAGAAATACACAGAGTTGAGACTTTGTATGTGTTCCATGTATGATGCAAGAATGGCCAACAAAATAGCAATGGAATTGGGTCAATGCTGACTTGATTGCATGTGTGTTGCATGACATGCTCTTGACATTTGAACATTTGTCGATAAAATTACAGCACTTAAACGAACAATCGAAAATTCTTGACGACAATAATAAAGGGTCTCTCTCTCCAGTCCAGCAATCATTTTGTCATCAGACATCAAAACAGAGCTCATCAGAGAACTCCAGAAGGTTCTGAATCAAAACAGAAACCTCGATAAAAAGCAGACTGACATGCTGAAGCCTCATTTCATGCAGCGTTCAACTTACAGAAACTATACTGAGAAAGGTTTCGGATAGGTTTAGAATATCGGTGATTACTATGAGACTATTTTTCAATTCAATTCACGTAATCTACTTGTAGTATCTTGTGAATATTTTGAGATATTGTGGAAACTCCTTCAACTCTACACACTGTTGCCGCTCGGTCAGGTAGGAGCTTGATGGAACTCCCCTCTGTATGGGGCTCCAAGAACTTGACAAGGGTTGACTACTTGTCATAGTATCATCTGCATCTCAATCTCTGTGGAAAAAAGTGGGTTAAGACAGAAAATGCAGCAACACCTCATGGCACCAGTAGAGATCATCATCCACCATTCTTCTAAACCTGCCATATTTACACTAGAGTTGGGTAGGGTTTCTTTGTTGAGGGTGTGAAAGATGGGGTACACCATGGACAGGTTGATAGATAGCAGTGTCAGCTGGTCAATAGAGGGCGTCAGGGCACTCCACCTAATATGTATTTTAAAAATAAACTATATTAATAAACTGTAATACTGTTGAAATGTGTTTATCCCAACAAACTAACAATGGGGAATGAACTGTAGTCGCTTCGCTTTCTGTTGATAATCTTCAATATAAGAGATAATTTCTTAATTTCTCTTTCTCTAGGGGAACTTTAAACTCACCTCTAGCCCTTTGATTGACTTAAAGTCAGTTATGATTTGATTTTGTGTGTTTCTACGAGATGTTGAGATGGAGATAATAAGCTGTGAGTCTGTACCAGCTCCTGTAATTTATCTGTTTGAAATAAGACATTTGGCTGAAAAGCTGCCGTGAAGTTCAAATTTCTCCATTATAGTTATTTTTAAATGCGCACACAGTAATGTGTTTAGAATTTTGCAAATGTGTACAGGTTTAATATTTATAAATGTTTAGATATGCTCATTTTTATTAATGACTGAAACATCTAAGGGCTGAACAAATCACATAGTTTAATTTGCAATTCTTTTTTGAGGCACAGTTATACAGTTATTTGGATGGTGGATGGTGTTAGTGAAAATATACTTGAGGTTGGCTTTGGTTTTCACTAAAACATTTCAAGAAAAACAGCCCCAAAACACATTATCTTTCGAAAAGGGACTATCTGCTTGTATTTGTTTACAAGTATGTTAATAAAAGAGTCATCTTAATAATGGCTCTCTATTGACTACCTGAGGCACTCTCAGCTAGTCAATAGAGGCAACATCGTTGTAATGTAGTTTATAAATGCACTGTATTAAAATGAAGATCGAAATTAAATAGTACTAAAAAGCCCCAACTAAGAAATTTATCATCAGCAACCACAGATAGTGCGTCAGGTGACTTTAAGTAGATCATCATAAATTATGGTTAAGGCTTCTCCTGAAGTAAATTGTGTTTTTGTTTTACAAAAAGATTGCGTTCACACTGCAAAAATTATGTCCAATTACATGGACATGAGAGAAATGCTGAAAACAATGTTGGCTGTTTTTGTCATCAAACCACACACACGTGCGCTATAAAAATTAACAATGGCGACGACATGGCATTTCTATGGACAGACTAAGTTGGATTGCTATTACGGGTGTCTCTCAACTACAAAACTATCACCTACCAAGAGAATATAGACTGAGAGTCATGACCCCCTGGAGGCAAACGTTGTTGTTTGATATTGTCCATCTATTAGTGCAAGTGCAGAAGAACTATTTTCTATCACCGTGGCGGGAATGTGCAGTAACAACATTTTAGAAAAGTTGCGTTTTCCCTTGAATCAGAGCATTTTTACAAAGATACATTTTTATCTGTAGACAGAGTCAGAGCATTTTCAAAAAGTTCCACCTTCAATTGCAAGCACCACTGTCATGTAAATGAACACCCAAAACACATCAGACGTTTTCAGTTTTCACTTGAAAACACTGTGTAATCGATGCATCAAAGACAAGATACTGCCAAATCAATGACTTATAGTCAGGTGCAGTTTTGATTGGTGGTAACTCTCAGCAGCACCCGACTCCCCACTGCAGTCCACACGTCGCCTGACTGTCAAAGTGTGAAGAGGCTATTAAAAACAGTGCTGACCTCCCAGGCGCTTTAGGTACCACTGTGGAGCGCCACCAGGGATGACAGCAGTTAAGAGACGTGGTGAGAAAAGACCACAGGGAAATTTAAATGGAAATCATTGAGCTGCATCATGTCTCAATGCTAACAAGCGTTCTCCTGCTTCACAGAATCGGATGTTTTATCACATCTGTATTATTCAACCTGGAGTCCATTGTGTTTCTGAATAGAGATGTGAATTGAAAAATGCCACTCATCCTGTTATGGGTTTCTTTGATGAGTTCTACACAATAAAATACATTTGCAATGCAACTGGAGTGAAGGCACAAAACGAAACTAACTGACATGCAGATGGAAAATCAGTCTTGGTTCTGACTTCACTGAAGAAAAAAAATATTGCGTATGAACAAAGGCCCCACATAAGGTCCAATCTGTGTCCATTTTAACTGTGTTTTCAATTTTCAAAAATATCCGATACTAGACTGATGAGAAGTAAGTTAAAGTTTGTTAAAAAAGAAACAAAAACCTGCACAGTCAGAGTTTATCATTAGTGACCCTTTGCAATGATTGCAGCCAATAAACATTTAGTTTCTGTCTCTGTAATATTGCAGTTCATTGAAACTTACCCACATTATGTTAGCATTTCTTAATCATTAAAGTCATTATTCATTTCTCTTCATCTTAAAAAGGTGCCCCTTTTTTTTTCTTTCTTTTTTTTTTTTTTTACAAATACTCATTCCTGACAATGAGGGTTTGGCTCTTATTCAAGAGCCACAAAAGTCAAATGAAGTTCGAATTTAGTTTTCTGACAAAGCCGAACACATTTCTCTCTAAAAGACTTTGCTATACTTGTGTTCAGGATATGCATTACAAATGGCAGCCAGTCAGCATGATGCAACCCCCACCATGCTACATGGTACTTGGTAGTTAGATATTATTTGCTGTTGTTCAATTAGCAGCCGAAAAACTGGGGCCCTGTTTACACAACATCTTCATGTGAAAGCAAAACACTTACGTTGAGTTTTGGGTGTCCATGACGCATGATAACGGTGCTTTGAGCCACTGAAAACACATCTTTTTAAAAACAGATCCCAAGATGGAATTTTCCCAAACAAGCTCAGACTTCGTTGCTATGGAAACAGGGGAAAAGTGAACTTTTTGATAATGCTCTGATTTAGGGCACATCCCCATGAGGAAAAATGATCTTTTTTCTCTCTGGCCTTCTCCAAAAAAAAAAAATGTCATCCATACGTCACTATGAACACGGCTCAACACGAGGCCTCAGGGCATGTCGTACATATGCCAGGCCTTTAGGGGCACTGTGACTCACCAATACACCAAAAATGCAGAAGAGACGAATAACACACATAGCAATTTAGAAGACGACACCTGCTCATAGTCTTCTGTATATCTATGGTCTTCTGTATAAGTCTAAGTTATATAGGTCTATGGCCCTGCTCCTCCTCTGTCAGTAGCCTCTGCAGCTCCACCTGGAGCGCAGACCGTGGGGAGGGGGGGTTGGGGCATGTGGGGTCGTCGTTTTTCCACAGAAGATCGTCTTTGCTTGAATCCTTGTTAAAAAAAAAAATTCTTTTCAGGCTTCTACAACCTCGCCTCGTGATACGATAGGCCAAAAACGGCTCTTTAATGTCAACAGGTGGCCTCGGGTGAATGGCCCCTCAATCTCCATGGAAATGGGGAAAAAGAGCATTTCTGCCATGTTCATGTAAGCAGGTATCGTTTTCTAAATGTTGTTGTGTAAACAGTTAATAAATTGCTCTACTGAATCCAATCTGAACCTGTGATGGCAGAGCTACATTATTGAGTCTGTGCTTGCAAAAGAGTTTTGCTTAAAACAGAGAATTCCTTTCCCATCAAACACACTTCCTTCTGCTTTTTTTTTGTCATATTCTGTTGATATGGTGACTATAATATATATCACTGAGTGGGTTGCTTACATCCCAATGTTGTTACGACACATATGTAGTTGTATAGATATAATTACAGGAAGTTTCCAAAACTGTATTCCAGCACAAACATGAACACAGCTGATGTAGAAGAAATGTTGCAGTAGGCCAAGTTACAATATTTCCACATATTACATAAGATAATACTGTATATTATGGAGAAACCATACAATAAACTGCATCTCTTCATTCATGTAAGATATTTTCTTTCGTCAGTCACATTAAGCTGATGAAATACGCTGCGGATTATAAAATGAATTATTTACTCTGTGTGAGGGAATTAATATTTGTTGACTATATTTATGTTTTACACATTACTCTTCATCACATTCTTATAATGCTTGCAAAAGGTTACAGGAAATGAGAGAAAATGCCAAAATGGTCAATTAGAGGTTGGGTGAAGCTTGAAGCTGAATTCATGGGTGTGGAGTTCATGCAGCCTTTCAGGAGCCATAATATTTATTTCTGCACAGCCACTGGGACTCTACAAACTAGCAGTCAGCGGGCCCACTTTGGCCATCAGACAGCAGCAAACAGGCCGCTGCTGGTGGTGGAGCCAGTTTCCAACTGAGCACTGACAGTTTAGCTCACTACTTATTTCTGAGTCCTCAGCTCACAGCTCCAGGGATGTGAACTACATCAAAAGTCTTTTTTTGGCACAGGGTCCTCTTTACAAGTTTTTTCGACATGCTTTGTCAAGGTTTGTTTGGCTCGGGTGGAATTTTATAGAACAGCTCTGGGGATGAAAAGTCTCAAAGAAGTTGCCAAAAGGAAATGACTGTAGTATCAAAATAATAAAATAATTCAACTTTGTTGAATATGCTCCTCCGAGAAATATGAAGTAAATGTCTATGTGTCAATATGTTGAAGTTAACTGTTTTCAAAGGTCTTAGGGTAACTTAGGGTTTCAAGAAATCTAGAGAAAGTGACCATTGTACAACAAACCAAGAAAAGGAAAAAGTTAATACCATATCATCCATCCTTCCATCCTTTCATCTATCCCCTACTCATCCAGATTAAACTAGCTATACAGGCAATCTTTGTTGTCTCATAGAAAGATGTGAAATAGTGATTATATTTCATATCTTATCCTAAAATATATGGTCTTAAAATGTGCACTGAGAAAGGTTAGCCCATATCAGTAACGTAACTCCACACAGAACTTTGCACAGACAGGCCCTAGTCCCAGAATCAAACATTGCATATACCTCAAAGGTGGTCTGGAATTTTCTATCCTCTGATTTAGAACTTTAACATTTTTGTTTCAGAAACGTTTTGTATTTACACGGCAATGTTTTGAAAACGATGTCCCTTTACAAGGCAATGCTAGAAACACAGAAAATGTGGTAGATAGCATGCTAGGCCATTAGTAGGCACTGTTAGTTGTTTGTAATGAAACCACACACACGTGCGCTTAGAACAATACGCTATAAACATTAACAATGGCGAGTACACTGACACATGGATGGCTAGGAGTGAGATTGCTATTCTGAGTGACTCGACTATCAAATTACCAAGTCCCAGGTGAATCTGGACTGGGTCATGACACTAGTTATTTTCCATCTACTCGCACACATGCTGAGGAACTATTCAATACCGCTGTAGTAAGCAAGTGCTGCAGCACCTTACCAAATAGGTAAACTGTATTTTTTTAACACCTTTCACAGATAAAGATAAAGAAAAATGCTAAACAGCATTGATAGAAGCTAAAAAAAAAAAACATGAATAAAATCAGTAAATATAAGTATGTAGTAAAAATAATATAACGGGACTAACAGTTGAGATACAGAGAGGCAAAACATATACTGTATGAATAAAATCAAGCAAAATAAATCATATTAAGCAGCTACAAGTCAACCAAAAGTCGGTCTGAATTAAAACATTTTCAACTGCCTCATAAAAAGTTTTTTGAAGGAGACTACTGATCTCAGCTGTAGAGGAAGGGCACTCCACAGCTTTCGTGCATGAGCTTGAAAGGCACAATCACCACGAGTTGTGGTGTCCCCTGTTTCCAGGGAGTCGGAGCATTTTCAAAAACATCCATTTTAGAAAAAGTTGTTTTCAGTGGCTCCAAGCACCAATGTTGTGGAAACTAACGCTCAAAACACAGCAAAAGTTTTATATTTTCAAGTGAAAATGTTCATTCAGTTTCAAGGTAGCAAAAATGCAGGCCAAGCTCAAAGAGAACTACACAAACACTTCCAGCTCTTAAAAAAAATACTATTAAAGCTCTCTTTGTTTACTGCTTCCTTTTATCAAGGCAATTAATTACTCCATCTTTTACCTTTATGTTCTATGCATTATTTTTAATGCCTAGTTTATCTCTGTGCTTTCATGTATTGTTGTGATCATCACTTTTTATATGCTGTTTCAATTATGTCTTATTGTTGGTGGGATTACCTGGACGGAAACGCCGTTGAATGCTTGGCTTCACACGTAAAAGCATGTACTGTATGTGCCTCCCACATTTTGTGGTTAGAAGTGCCAGTGTTATGTTCAGTTATAAATCACACCTGCAACCCCTCGCTTTCAGTTCCCCCACCTCCTCGTCCTTCACCCCCACCTCTCCCCAAGTCATTCATCAGGAAAGCTTCCACCTCCATTTACCACACACAGTTCTGCTGCCTGGTCGCCCCTCCACGGCTCCTTGGAGGCGCTTGCAAGCACATTTTTCGAACATTAGCATATCATAACGAGGGGCCATGATTAGCACATTGTAAATTGATTACCTTGACAAATATCATGCTGTGTCTGCCCCGCTGAGGCTGGCAGAGGAGTCGAAGTAAACGTCGGAGTGAATGAATGCCTTTAAGTCACTCATTCTGCCACTCTCTTGGTTTCCGGATTGCTAAACAAAAGCTGCCGATCTGAAATCATGGCATAGGATGTCCTACATGTGCGCCACACTTCCTGGGCTTTATACTGGCGGTGAGGGGGCTTTTGTCTGCTCAGACAATAAACCACCTGTTTTTCCACAGCATACGTTCATCGCTGGATAGTTCTGGGTAATTGCTCATGCCTTTGGCTGTGTTTCTTAAACTGATGGTGGCTGTTGGGAAGTGGTAAGCAATGTCACTCGCAATCAAGGCCTGATTATCTCCGCGGAGTGAGACCATTTCAGAGAAATTGTGATACGTACAGTAAATGGAGTAAATGTTTGACTGTGGGCGATCTGCCATTCAGCACAGAGTTCAGCAACAAGAATCAAGGAAACTTGTCACATACAAGGAGGTAAAAACAAAAAACACTCATCCTTGTGCACTGAAGCAGGTGATGTTTTTGTAATATTTGGGCGTCGTTTACTCAACATTTCAAATGAAAACATTTCCTTTCAGAAGAATTTTGCATTTTCAGAGAAACAGTTTATAAACGAAGTCCATTTTTAAAGGCACTGGCAGAGATGCTGAAAATTATGTTGTTAGCATGCCACGCCACACGTTGGCACTGTTGGTTACTTTTGTAATAAGGCCACACACTAATGCGTAAAGAAACGATAAACATTAGTACAACATTCTTATGGACAGATAATATAGTTGGAGACTCTCAACTGTAAAAGTCCCAGGTGAATATAGACTGGGAGTCATAACAATCTGGAAGCCGCCATTGTTGGTGTCCATCGACTTTCAAATAGTGTTGTTTTCACCCGTCTGCACGGCGATAGTACCCAAGCCTTTTCAATAACTTCCACCTTGGGAGCTGATTTGAAAGGGTTGCGTTTTTAGTGGCTCCGAGAACCATTGCCATGTAAATGGGCCTCAAAATATATAATCTCCAACAAATAAATTAGGATAAAAAGACATTTAGATTCAACATCAAGTTTTTTAAAGTTAAAAGTTACTTTAAAAGGAATGAAAATTACAGTAAGCCACAGCTGTCAGCATAGGAAGAGACATATACAAGCTTGTCTCCATTTCATGTGTGTGATAATGAAACTAAACTGAGCACACACACACGCACACACACACACAAACACA
>OMNM01065619.1:14145-24966 GCA_900302745.1 Parablennius parvicornis | reverse complement strand
CAAATTGTGATGGGATCACAGTAACAAGTGTCAGATTTGTGGGATCCTACTCACAGCTCTTCCACCTGCTTCATGCGTACAGATACACTGCAGGCCTCCTTGGTGACAAGCCTGCTCAGGAGCAAGGCCAATGCACCACGAGGTGGGGTGTTAGTGGAGAGTAGCAGAAGAAAGAAAAGAAGCCAGGGGCAAGGTCATTAGTGTCACAGTTCAGCAGAAAACAGGAAATGGAAGTTTAAAGAGCACAGTAAAAGTTAGATTCAGCAAAAAAAGAGACAGCAGTCAGTGAATTAGGTCCAGAAGCAGGCTAAGGGTTTCTTACTGATTTTCGACCTGGTCCTGGCGCAGTGCAATGCTGCCATGTTCATCCAGCAAGTTTTCCCTGGAAGACGACTGGGTGGGATCCAGTTTCTTCACGTAGGCAGCAGGAACGAAGCCCTGACGATCGTTCACCTCCACCTTCCACCAGTCCTGCAACAAACACAGCAACAACTTTTACATTTATGGTTGTCAATCTGAGGTTTCATTAAATGCCCTGAGGTGAGGCATCGGGTTGAATCTTGACTTGTATGTTGGTTATCTTTTAATCATAATTGTGCTGTTGCTTCTAGTCTGGTTTAAGAAAAGATCCCAATGGGACTCTTCATGAAAATTGGATTCCTGTATTGATTGCTTTTGCATTTTTGTAATTTCAGAGACCTACTAGCACCTTGAACTTTAAATGAACAGTATTTAATCTAACAACATGACATCAAACTGACAAGACTCTCTCTTTTTTTTTTTTTTAAAGAAATATGGAATGTACATCAAAAGCTAAATGTACATCAAGTTGTAATCATATACACTGAATATAATGTATATGATTGATTATTGCAACTTTTACCTTCACAAACACTGCTATTTGAACTATCACCCTTCACTCCTATATGTATCTCTAACAGAACATCTAATGAACCTGTTAGCTTGCTGCTGCGGTGAGGTTGATGTGTGTTATAGGGGGATCTGAGGTGTACCTTGTTGGTGCTATTGAGCAGAGTGAGGATGTCTCCCTTCTTCATTGTCACTTCCCGGGGGCTCTTCTCCTGATAATCATACAGAGCCAAAACCAACTCCTTCCCAGTCTCATCATCAGTTGGTGCCACTTGTTGCTGTGAAGTTACCAAAGAAAACAACTCACCGTTTCACTGGGTTCTTTCATTGAGCTGAAAAAGCTGATGTGGACAGATTTGTGTGGTGTCACAATCTCACCCTGCAGGACTGAGCCTGGTCTTTCAGGGCCTGGATGCTGCTGCCATAAGCACTCAGATCAGACATCAGGGCCTCGTGCTTCTTCAACAGAGCCTGTTGAGGATAAACAACACATCTATATTTGTACTTTAGGGAGTTGTATGTTGTGCCAGCCGTTATAAGTGAGAAGGACTGAACTATCAACAGTTCCCAGATTTAAAAAACAAGTAGAAAACAGATCTGGTTCCAGGCCATCAAACAATGTGTGTGTGTGTGTGTGTGTGTGTGTGTGTGTGTGTGTGTGTGTGTGTGTGTGTGTGTGTGTGTGTGTGTGTGTGTGTGGGTGTGCATGTGTACCTCAGCAGAGTCTTCGTCTTTGCCGTAGTCGATGCTTCCAACAATGGGCTCCTTCTCTCTCATCCAGGACTCAGCCTCATTGGCATCAGCGAAGTACTGCTGTGCCTGCAGGGAGTCCTCCAGATCCTGTCTCCTCTGAGAAGCTTTGGCCTTCAGCGTGTCCCAGCGTCCATGGAGTTCAGCCAACTTAACCTTTACATCCTCACCAGCAAAGTGACCTGACACACACATACATTATGATCACATAGATATATGCCAATATCTTATATCTTATGACGACAAGCCGTGATTTCAAATAAATACCTTCCTCCACCATGGCCTCTCCTTTCTGGGTGACAGCCTTGATGCGAGGCTCGTGACCTGTGATCTCAGCCTGCAGAGCCTGGTGCTTCTTCAGCAGGTTCTGGACCCCAATCAGGTCTTTACCTGAAGAAAACATCCAGAGAAATATTGTGGTCTTGTACTGTACAACATAGTTTATTTAGAGGCTAATGAAGCTATATTTTACCTCTGTTGGTAGAGGCTGCGATTGGCTCTTTCTCACGAATCCAAGTCTCTTCATCCTCGACGTCTCTGAAGAGCTGCTGCAGCCTGAGAGAGTCGGACAGCTTCTGCTTGCGTGCAGCCATGGGCTCACGTAAGGCTTCGTACCGGACAACCAGAGCCTCCTGCTTTTTACGGATGTTGTCAGCATCAAAGTGTCCGGCGTCCTGGAACTGCTGAGCCTGGATGGTTATCCCATCGATGCGATCCTGAAGAACACATTCATACATTAGTGATCGTGTGCACAGTCAATAGCCGGTGTGACTATATAGGCCGAGTGTTTGTTACCTGGTGGGCCGCCACGTCAGCCTCCAGTAGGGCGTGTTTCTTCTGAAGATTCTGGACACTGGTGAGGTCTTTGCCGTAGTCATCTGAAGCCAGGTGGCCTTCAACCTCGTACAGCCACAGCTCAATGTCCTCCACGTTCCTGTTGAACTGCTGCTGCTGGTTGGCTTCGCGCAGCTTGATGCCTTAAAGGAAACCGTGAGAAAGCAGCTTCAGAATAAAAGCTGTTCAGACTTATTAAGGCTGCACCGTATCTTAAGAGCATAATACTTTTTTGACGTCACGTCACTAAGGCAGACCATGCAACCTTGCGATTCAAGATCCTTTACCTTTGAGCTCAGTGGCCTCCAGCAATTTCTTCCACTGGGAGCTGACCTCCTCCATGCGACCAGCCACTTCGCCTGAGGCATAGTGTTTTCCATCCAGCAGCTCCTGGCCGGACTTCTGCAGGGCATCAATGCGACTCTGGTTGGCGGACAGCTCAGCCTCAAAGGCCTGGTGCTTCTGCACCTTCCCCTGCAGGTTGGAGGGGTCCTGTAGTAAAGGAAACAGACACAGACGCTCAATAAAAGCACACTGGAATAAAGGAAGCTTTCACAATAACTCTTGGACTGAGTACCTTGTAGGCCTCATCGGTGGCGGTCTTCATCTTCTCATTGATCCAGCTCTTGAGCTCATCAGAGTCCCTGAAAAACTGCTGCAGGTGGAAGGAGTCCTCCAAGGCAGCACGACGAGACTGAGCACGCTCATGCAGGGTATTACGTCGACTGAGCAGCTAAATAAGATGAGATTGAAGAGTAAACATGCTACTTTATGAACTCATTTAGAGTGCTGGAGTAAGACGTTTACAGATGTGATGTGAGGGAAGATAGAAAAGTTGACAGAAGTACATACAGCATCTCTGCGGGTAGCAACATCCTCTTTGGCGTAGTGGTTGTTTTGAATCAGTTTGGTGGCAAATTCATCAAGAGCCTGGAATTTAAAATAAATTCAGGCATGAAATCTGGCTGTACAAACTTAATGTAGTTGTGATAATGATCTTGCTCAGATAAAATACAGGATGAAAATTAAGTGAGTCAAATATTGGAAACTTACAGTGATTTTCTCTTCTTGGGCACTAAGCGACTTCTCAAAATCTTCATGCTTTTTCAGCAGAGCCTCAACACTGTCCAGAGAGTCACCCAGGTCTTCATTCAGGAGGAAAGCCTACATAATCAAGCTGCAGTGTTAGGGAACTGGCTCAGCTCTACTCATCATGCACACTCCTTAATTCTGTCAGCTCACCTCCTGCTTGCTCATCCAGTTGTCCACCTGCTCTGTGTCTCTGTAGAAGAGCTGCAGGTCCATGCACTGCTCGTACTGCTGCCTGCGGACTTCCCACAGCTCCAGCAGAGACTCTTTCTCTTCGGTGAGGATGCCCAGCTGCACACAGAAGGACCAGTACAGACATGGTGTAAATGTGGTGCTGCAACATGACACAGACTAGTGAAAATATAATCCAAACACAGTCAGATTTGTACCTTTTCCTTCACCTCCTCTGAGGCGTAGTGTCCTGTGTTCAGCAGGGCTTGACCAGCTTCATCAGTAGCTCTAAAACTGTCCTCATGAGCATCAATCTCTCCCTGGATATCACAAGAAAGACATTTAAAAATACTGATTTTTTCAAACATAACAAATACGATCATGCATTTTGTGTAAGACACCTGCAGAAATAAAATAATATGTTACCTTATGCTCCTGGTGGCGATCCAGCAGAGCCTCGGCTCCAGCCACGTCATTGGCCAGTTCATCAGCATTGATCAGAGCCTTCATCTCTGTCACCCAGCTGGTTAGATCCCTGAAGTCAGCAGTGAAACGCTGCAGCCTGGGTGAGACAATCGCAAGAGAGGCGGGGCCATCAATGATCAGATTCAGAGAGGTTTAAAGACGATCTTTAAACTCAAATGTAAATGTATGAAAAGAAATCTATGCTTTTTATTATCAATGGTGCCACAAAATGCTCAGAAAATGTCTTAAAAGAGGATTATCAATAAATAATGAGCTGAAATAAAAAAGTTCTGCACTGTCCAATGCAGTCTGACAGAAATGTCACTGTAGTTCTGAGATCATTCACCTCAGAACAAAATAAACAAACAGCATGATAGCACATGCTTGATTCACAGCTCGGCGACCTTTCAGTTTAAGTCTTATTCCTGTGCATGTTCCAGATTCTTGCATGTCAGATTTGTGTAATTCTGAGATTCTTAAAGTGTGACAGGATGAGAAATTCAAACATAGCTTAAGCCACACTGTATGATCTAATTATTATAAGATATTATGATGGGGTTCTTTGGATATAAAGACAATAAAAACTCTTTATAAGCTAATATTAGGCTTTTGGTTTGAAATATCTTGTAAATCTTTATACAACATTGTTCGTCCCACACATTATAAAACACTGGGTTAATTGGTTCATTTGAATTGCCCAGATGTGTGTCTCTCCATAGATTTGTATAAAGTATTTGGATGGGTGTCTGTCTCACTGGTAGGAGTCGTTGAGGCGGGCGTGACGCTCAGCGGCCAGAGTGCGAATCTGCTCCCAGTTGGTGACCAGCTCGTCATTCTTCAGGTGGATCTGAGACGCGTTCAGTGGGTGAGTCTGCTGCAGGCGTTCAGCATCTTCACCGAGTGTGTTGACCTGAAGGAGGGAAAATCAACAACAATGACACATTAGAAGGTTTTTGTGCCTTTGCAGTTACCAGGTAAGTGTGTGGAGTAATATGAACCCTGCCTTGTCCTTCAAAGCAGCCAGGTCGCGCTCCAGACCCTCATGTTTACGCAGCAAAGCTTGCACACTGGCCAGGTCGCGACCAAAGTCATCTGAGGCCATGAGTTGCTCCTTCTCCTTGATCCAGCTGATGGTCTCATCCACATCTCTGAGGCAGGAATCAAGCACAGTTTGTTCAGATGTGTTCACACTGAGTAAGGGCTGCAGAGGTGTTGACCATGTCGTTTACCTGTTGAAACGCTGCACCTCAGCAGCCCCGAACAGTTTGCCTTGCCTGGCTTGGGCCAGGCCCTTCAGACGCTGCCACGCTGTGTTGACTTCATCCTGCTTTCGAACTATCAGCTCGGCCTCAGGATGGGCTTCCTGGATCAATTTGGCTGCCAGCTGGTTCACCTCGTTCACACGCTCCTCGTGAGCAGCCAGGTCCGTCTGGAACTCCTCAAACTTCTTTTGCAGGAGCTCCACATGCTCCAGGTCCTGGCCCAGCTCTTCAGAGGTGGCCATGGCCTCCTGCAGGATAACAGAAACAGAAAACGGAATTTTCCATCTTTTACTTTGGTAAAATAATCAGAGAAAGTCAATGTTTAGAGTTGATGAATATTATTTTTTTCCTTTTACAACCAACTTAAGAATCTCACAGTCTTTTGCTTTGGGGACCTTCACATTCAGCTTCAATTAATTTCACATTCAGCTTCTCGTTTAGATTTTAAAGCATCTACAAGAGTAGATGCCACCTGAATAAATAGATCTGGTTTTCATCCCTTGTTCAAATCAACCACTATCATTAGCCCCAGGGATGCTGTTAAGCCTCAAGTTTCATTTAAAATGTGCTATAAATGAGGACAGTCGAATTGAGGCGCTTATATGTACCTATATTGGTGTATAGGAGTAATAAGTATTGTGACAAAAACACAAACTTCAGTAAATGAAAGCATTCAAGTTGATGATGCTGATGCCATTGTTCTTCCAATTAACCATGCTCTCCCACTTTCCTCTAATTTACACCAGCTGTGACAACTTTCTACTTACATCCCTTCAGCAGCAAAATTATTATGACTTTCCTGTTTTTGGTTATTTCTTCAATATTTTTTGTGCTTTTTTGTGCCAATACATTGTGTAGCTGTATTTGTGTTTTCTCACTCATTGTGGCTCCTGTTTTTGCATCATGTTGCAGATGAGAGTCTGACCTTGTCACCAATCCAGTCCAGGGCGTCCTCACACTCTCGCAGGTATTGAACCAGCTTCTGAGCCTGCAGCAGACGCATGCCCTTCTCCTTGGTCCTCTGCAGCAGCAGTTCCCATAACCGATGCAGCTCCTCTAGGCGAGTCTGAAGTGCAGTTAGAAAATGAAACGGAAGAATGAGCGATGAAGGAGAAATCTGTGGGTCTCTGAAGAGAACATTGAAAAGAATAGCAGAGGAAAGCTCAGTGAAAACTTGTCTGTAGAATTTCACTGCACTCAGAGTCACACTGCAGATCAACACCTACTTGGATGTACTCTGCTATATTGACACTTGTAACTATAGGTCGCTGTTGTGTCCGGTAAGGCGTGTAGGACTGAATCAGATGGGAGTGGTTAAAATCAAACAGGAATTCAGGCCATGGAAGCAGGCTGAGTTTATGTGTGTGTCTACAGTTTGATTAATGTGTTATAAAGTGTTCTGTAGGTTGGAGAATGGCTTACTCGAATGGTCTCGGAGGAAAAGTGGCCCTCTGTGATCATGAGGTTCCCAGTGTCATCCAGCTTGCCGATGGCTCCGGCGTTGGCCTGAACTTCAGCTTCGAAGGCCTGGTGTTTCTGCAGCTTACCCTGAGGACCACAGACACAATATGAGCCGAAGCTCCGACACAGGCTCTCCAACACTGCAGAGAGTTTTATCCTGCAGATTCACAGACCTGCAGGTTAGAGGGGTCCTTGTAGCTCTCATCAGAGGCGATTTGCAGCTTTTCCTGGATCCACTTTTCCAACTCATCAGCGTCACGGCGGAAGAACTGGAAGCGGTAAGAGTCCTCCAGCTTCTGCCGCCGCATGATGGACAGGTCCTTGAAGCGTCGGTAGCGGTCCAGCACCTGCTGCCGGCGCTCCTGGATGTCCTCTGCGGTCTCCAGAACTTTGACCCCTGCGGTGTCCATTTTCTGCAGGACAAATGAGACACATTAGTGTGAGAGGCAGCTTCTCCTGGAGGGGCCCAGGAAACCTCAGCAGGGGCACAGCAGCAGGAAACAGTGTGGAGGTCAGGGGGATGCCTTTTCTCAGCTTGATTTTTGAGGGGAAATCAAAATAAAAAGACAACTTTACTAGGTAAAATTATGAATTAGGTTTGTACCGGTAGTAATTTTTATATATGAGCACTTTCCAGATGTTTGTCATTTAGAAGAACTAAATAGCAGGACTAGGAATGCAGTTCTTGGTAAAATATTAAATGTTTGGTTAACCCTGCGTGATTTAATACGCCTTTGTGGACGGTTGAGTTTTGGGTTTGCAATTAATTTTGCATTAATGCTTGATGTCGCTGTGTGTGTGTGTCCGTCCCCAGGCCGAGTTAGCCTGCTACACAAAAGCTGTCCCCACAAATGAATGTTGAATCCTTGAGGCTCTGCCCACATTTGGAGTGATGCTCGCACGTTTTTTTAACAGAACATATACAAACACAATAACACCCCCTCCACCCCTTGCGTGTTTTTTTTCGACATGTAAAAACACCGCATTTGAAAATTGCAGGCTTGATGGGTGTGTCAGTTGTGGGCCACTTGGCGGTGTCTATAATTGCGTCACTCGTGGGGCACAACAACATTTCTTCCAAAATGGCGGCGCATACGAGAGTAGCGGCTTCTTGAGCACCTGGGACGATGTCCACTTTTCATCATAGTTTTAATGATTGTTCACCCGAACTAAATAACATTTGGTAGTGTTCTGTCTTAAAAGCTTCACCAGGGCTGGAAGCCACATGAGGCAAACTGCGGTGAAAACGTTGAACAGAAATTTCACTGTCTGCAAATGTTGCTTGAAAAATGTATCACAGATACAAAGAAACACGAGCAATATGAGCATGCATCTCCAGAGTCAGCACCCTGATGTAATGCTTACTGACAGTCGAGGACTCAGTAAAAGGTAACCCCAGCGAAAAAAACAACTGTTTATCGAGAAAGTTTTTCAACAGATCTTTATTTTCATTTTTTAAAATAAACATGTTCTCTTCATGCACAAAACACATAAAAAATGAGACTGTGGCCCAATAATGGAGGTTCAGACCGAACTGTGGGCATCCTGTAATGTTACAACCATACTAAATAGGGTCACGCAATTACAACAGCTGCTCGTTTGTGGGCTCTGTCACCTGAAACAAACACTGACCAGAGAGGAACAAAAGCATTACCAAGAAGAAACCGGGCTTATTGATTGGTCCAGACCAAAAGCTAAAATCATGCACACTTATACGCCCATAGACAGCTCAAAAGCGTATATCGCCCCAGATATATTCAATAATCTCAAAAACATTTGGACATCTGCAATTCATATAAAGCCTGATGTCAGACAAAAAATATGCAGAGTGAGAATTGGTGGGGTGTCAAATGTAGTTTAAGCTTGGTAAGGGAGGGCGTCATCCTTCAGCAATTCAAACTCTTTGGATCCAAACCAGACAACTACGTTATCTATGTATCCAACACATTCTCAGTTAAGAGTAAGAACATGCCTACCGAGAAGCTTGGCTGTGTCCACAGTGAGACAGCCTCCGCTCTGTGAGAACAGGCTGGACAATCTATTCTAAATGTTTCCTTGAGTATCTTCTAAAAATGCATATTTTGATAATATTCTCCATGAATTTTATCTAAAAAATTAATAGGTATTTTGCTATTTTTTGTACAGCTGTCTTTCTCCACTCCAAGATTATTCTGGTCCCCCTAGGAAAAGGCCTGATCCGCCCTTTGAAATGCTCTGGATAATTGATATATACTGAAATTATAGAAATGAAATGAGGATCAGTGTGTGCTAAACTCATATTCCTTATTGCCTGACAGACCCTTGGCTTCATTGTGTCAAGAGGACATAAACACATTTGTGTAACACTCTCATCCCACCATCCCCCCTCGACACTCCCACCCATCCTGTCCCAAGCTGAGCAGCTCGAAGGGGCCGGGGGCTGAAGGGGTCAAAATGCCACATGGGGGTGGGACGGAAATTCCACATACATGCAAACAGTAACCGAGTTTCACTACACAATGAGATCAGTACAGTCAGCTTCTCTGAACACTTAGGGTGTTTGTGGCCCCCACAGCCAGAGGGCTGGGGACTCTTTTACAGTATCCCATTAAATGCCTGGGTGAGCAATGGCGGCACAGACAGGCAGTGAAATTTGTTCAACATCCAATATCACTAAATAATGAAAGAAAAGAGCTACTAGAAGTGTCAAACAAGAGACCTAGAGACCAAAACCGGCTTAAAAGGGTCCAATCAAGACAACCTTGCATTGTGTAAAACTTCACCTGTTCTTACACTGGTTTGGACTCTGAAATGTGGCCATAGCGACGAGAGAGAGATTTCTTTCTTTTTTGAAACACCACACCTTCTTGCACTCTAACGATTTCCTCACTCAAACTTTCCACATACACACCCATGTTAAACTCCATAAATTTTTCTAGGTGGTGCTAGAGAGCACATTTTGGCACTCTGGGGCTTAATTTTTACATTTTATTAAACTTTTCACCAGTCCTGATGAGCATGTCAATTTGGTGAGTTTTTGAGTGTGTTTAGGGGGTCAGATTTGGGTCCAATGATGCGGTGAATCAATAAGAAAGAAGAAACATTCCAATTACAATAGGGTCCTAGCCGCCAGGCCAGGCCAGCCTTCCGCAAATGGCATTTTTTTTGGTCATGGCCTCAGGTAGGCATGTAGGGGAACTGCAAGCTCTATTCGTCCATGAATCCTATCTTAGGTGGGCAGCAGATGGCTCTGGAATGACCTTGTGGACTGATGCATTTTTTGTCCCCAAGGTGGTTACCTCTACGAGGAACACTCAAGCACTCCAGTTGGCTTGGTTTCGTACACGGGCCTCTGCTGATCCCGTATCCTGTCTGTCCACGTCGGGCATTTACAAGTCTGATCACCCATTTGTGGGCGATGCCGGCCCTCAGCAGAGTCTGGCCCTCTCTACACAATGCCTTTCCCGTTGGGTTGCGGAGATTATTAGGCACACCTATGTCTCACAGGAGCGTCTGCTGCCGGTTGGTGTACGCTATCATTTGACGAGGAGTTTTTGGACTTACTGGGATGTCAACTGGGATATCAAGTGGGGTCCTACTGGATTTAGTCTGTGCAGTGGCCTTGTAGATGTCGCAAACAATGTTTGCAAGGTTCTACAAAGTAAATACGGCAGTGTCCCACCCACTGGAGGTGCACGGCCAATGGTCCGGAGATTTTTCCGACACTAAAAGGACAAAATCTGAAGTCTGGACATATTTTGGATTATTTCAGGATGCTGAGGAGAAACTAATTGAAGATAGTCAACCTTTCTGCAAAAAATGTAAATAAAAGGATTCTTGGTTCTTATCTACAATTTGTACAGTACAGTTACCTCTTATGGCCATAAAGTTCCATCTTAAATGCACATTTGTATTTGAATGTTATTGCAAACAGAAATTA
>OMNM01065618.1:8996-19798 GCA_900302745.1 Parablennius parvicornis | reverse complement strand
AGGGAAACATTAAAGTTTAACTATATCCAACACGAAATTGAACACTCACCAGTGCAGCGCTTGTATATTTAATCGGAATGATTAAAAATAAAAGTCACATTATAAACATTAGAAAGCAAAACTTTAAAAAAGAGATTATACGTGAGGGTATTTTTCCAGGCTAACCAGGTATTGAGTTACAGATTCTATAATTCAATTTAGTTAAGGTTACACATTCAGCCCAGTTTCATCTTGAGTGAACCGGACCCGTTAAATTGTGTCATCATTTTTAAATTGAGACTTTTCTCCTTGTTGTTCAGAGTATACATGATGAAAATGTCTTTTTTCAAAAGCAATTGCTAATAAAAATGCCTACAATCTCAAAATAAAGCCAAATTTAATAAAACCTTCTGGTGCAAAATGCAGTGAAAGGTCTAGAAAACTTCTCCTATAGCTGTTGATTATGCACAGTCTTACAAAGTCACCCTGGTTTGCATCATTTAATAGTTGGAGAAACTACCCGATCCATCATTACAAATCTAATTAGTGATCACTTTTATCTCTTCATAATGTGGTGACAGAAAAAAGTTCAGTTGTGTATTTGTGTGACTGCAGCTCCAGAGCATGTTCAGCCCCGAGGAGCGTCTGACCCGACACGGCGAGCTGACCATCCGTCCCAGAGAGGACGTCACCGTCCACCTGCTCTTCGCTCCCACCAGGGTGGCCTGCATGTTGGCCAAGCTGGAGATCAAGCAGGCCGGAGTGCGGCCGTCGCAACCGGGAGTCAAATTCACTGTGCGTACCTCGAGGTCCCGGCTCAGTCTTCTCCTTCAAAGATTACAGAGTGATTTCACTCCTCACATCCGCAGATCCCCCTGTCCGGCTACGGCGGCACCAGCAACATCATCCTGGAGGACCAGAGGAAGCAGGCGGACGGTTACGTGGCCGCGCTCACTGACATCGCCGTCGGCCACGTCAGCAAAGTGTGTCTGTGTGTGAGGAACACCGGCTCCAGAGCAGCTTTCATTAAAGCCGTGGCCTTCTCCGACCTGCCGAGCCGAGCGCTGATGGAGGCATCTGTCATCAGCCTCGCTCCGTCACAGTTTGTACTGAAGGAGAGGACACAAGAGGTGAGACCAACTCCGGTTTTAGGATGTTGAAAGCTCAAAATCTGTCTTGACCGTGAACTCACAGAAATGTTTTGCTCACGAAGGTGAAATCCTGTATTGCTTTGCTCCTCCTTTACACATACACCTTCTGGTTAAATGACACTTCCTCCAATCTTAGATTAAGACCATGTATTCTACAGATCTGCCTCAAAAACTCCTTCACAATCTGGATGTTATTGACATTGCTGCTATCTGCTTTGGGACTGGAGCGCGCTCACTGCTTTCATTTAATTTCATGGGAAAACTCCTGCATATTTACAGTTCCATCTCACTATTTACAACACAAATCACAGTTCAGGTTCTGTAGCAGGGGTCTATAACCTGTGGCTCAGGAAATGCATCTTTTGTCCATTCATGGCGGCTCCTGGGAATTACGTTTAAATAAACAGTTTTTTTTAATCTGCCCATCAAAAGACCTCTTATTCCCTGAAAAAGCTCAAGAAAGTAAAATAACTAAAATGCCAAAAAATAGCTACAAACCAAAAAATGGTGGAAAAACTAAAGCATCTAAAATGGCTAAAAAGAGAAAAAGCTTAAAAACTACTTAAACAGCCAAATTAGAAAATTAAAAAGATGCTCAAAAATGCTAAACTGAAAGAGAGATTTTTTTTAAAGGCTACAGTGGCTAAAAGCAGTTCAAAAGCATAAAACTGAGAAAATGTGAAAGGAAAAATGTTTAAGAATGAAAATGGCTTCAACAGCAGAAACAAAATCGCTGAAATTGCTAAAAGAGCCGAACTGAATGAATGTAAAAGGTCAAACCAAACAAATAGCAAACGCATGTAAAATGGTCGTTGTTGCTAAAAGACTGAATTCACTAAAACAATGTGATGAAAAGTGTTTCAAATTGTAGTTTTATCTCCACCATCAGACTTTCTGCATTTATTCTACAAATTACTAAACGATCAATAATGGAGCATCGCTACTGGAGCTTTCAGCATTTCTTCACTGTAAATACGACTTTCTTTCTTTCCTTTCACATTGTGTGACACCGTTTCTTTGGATCTATGTATGTATACATTTCTTAGTTTTTCTTTGTGCCTCCTGACCAGCAGGTCATTGTAAATGACAACTGGCTCTCAGTTGACCTGTCTGATAAAATATAAACAAACATGTCAAACTGATCGCATCTCGGTGCTGAAGGTCAAGTTCAAAGTGGCTTAAATTTTCTTGGTATCCGGCATTTGTGGAGCTGTGTGCTGCCACACATGAAGATGTCAAACTAACTCTGACCTCTGTTGAATAAATATATTGCAGGATTGCAATATTTCACTTTATTATATTAGCATGTACTTCTTAGATGTCACGATAGGAGTGTAGAAAATGGATACGACAAATATATTTTAATTCAGTGTTAATTAAACAGTGTAAGGAAATGGCAGTGATAATTTAGTAGTTTAAGCTGAAGCCCAGTGTCCTATCCCACTTTCTACCACATGATGGAGCAGTGGGTCACTGGGTTGTTTGTTCTCAGTCCAGCGTGATAAAAAAACAAGCAGCGGATTCAGATCCTGTGAGATCTGAAGCTCGTAGTCACCAACATCTTCTCGCTCTCTGCATGAGGGCAGGTGCAGCTTTTTGGATTAGAAACAGGTTTGATAATGCTAAAGTAGCCCTCTAGGGTTGTCCTTCATCTGATCTCCAATCTACTTAATTTGAAAGCAGAAGTGTGAAGTCACACATGAGGATTGAAGGACATCAGGAAATTTTTAATCAACTTTTATCAGGGATATTATGAGCTGGAAGGTCCAAACTGTGGCGTTCCTCCACTCTGCACGAAAGTGGCTTCTTTGATCTTCCAATTCTAATGAATACACTGACATTCTGCTAGATTGCATCATTGGTCCTTCAGCAAGTGTTGTGAGAGGTCTGTGTGTGTTTTCCAGGTGATCACTGTGTTGCTGAAGTCCACGCTGAGGGAGCAGAGCCTGTGTCAGTCGTCCAACCCCCTGCTGGCCACGGTCTGTCTCTTCTGTGGAGATGAAGTCTCCAGGCAGCAGTACAGGAGGTGAGAGCCTCCAGCTCCAACGAAGGGGTTTTCTATGTTTTGTCTGGATGTCAAAGATCATCTGATGTTGGTGTGGAACTGAATTATCCTGCCAACTGCATTGAGAAACTGAAGGCCCGTTCGGTGGAGGTGAAGCTGCTGGTCTTCAGCAGACCTCTAGTTTTCTCTTGTAAATTCCAGAAAAAAATCTTTTTGGCTCAATTTTGAATTTAAAAGTTCACATTGTGAGCGATGCCAAAGCTCTCCAACGCACCTCATACACATGAGTTATATGTCATAGTTGTTCTTTATTTGTTGAGGGTTTCTGTTCGTTGCGTGACATTAAAGTTGATATTGTTTTTGTTTGGAATTATTCAGGCTGCTTCAGAACAAACCAGAGGTGGCGCAGAAGGTCCTGTCTGAGAACAGCCTGCTGAGGAACGTGGACTTCAACGAGGCGTTTCTGGGAGAAGAAAACGTCTCAGAAAGTACGAAACCTTCCCGAGAGGTTTTAATACTGAAGTCCTCTGCTGCTCCCATGGGTTCTGCTCATTGGTTCAGATTGCTGATTCATTGAGAAATGTTGGAGACGGTTCTCCAGCTATACTGCATTCGGTTCACAGTGTTAAACTGTCTCTGGCAGCCGCAGATTTCTAATAAGTAAAGAGCACTTTAATGTGTCAGGTGTGGACCAGCTGCTGACTCAGCAGTGTCTGTGAGCTGAGGCCTTCTGCTTTGAAGTCTTTAACCTCTCGATGCAGCGGCTCCAGAAGGTTCTGCTGCATTGTGAATAACGCGAAACACTACACTTTCTCACTATCTGTAATCTGCATGCTATTGCAACTATTAGTTTTTTAGATCAGTGTTTTGTTATTTTCAAATCTACACTTCTTTAAGAAAAATTTAAGAACGACGAAGCTTTACGTCATGTTCCTGATAACCCCCTTTTACAAACACATTGAGACGAACAAAAAAATAGTAAATAAAAAAAAAAAGAAGGTGAGTTACTAATACTGACAATCAAAGATGACGGGGACATATTCACTTGAGTTACGTACAGAGAAACGGAGATTAATGGCTGTAAATCTTCTGATGGGCCCCCTCTTGGTACTCATCAGTGTTTTAAGTTAATATGACTCATAACCTCTAATCCATTGGCCATATGTTGGAGGATTTGAATAAAATAAGCCTCCTGGCTCACAGGGAGCAAAAGGCTGTCATATTTGTATCGCTCAAGGAGAGGAATTAGTTTTGATAGTTGACCTGCAGAAAAATGTGACCACAGCTGAGCTGCCAGGTCCGAGTAGCAGACCCGGCCCAGAAAACCCCAGAACTCAAAATATGAGCAAACAAATTAACACAATAATTAGTCAAAACAAACAAAACAATAAACTACCTTTGTAGTTACATCTTCATTAACATGAAGTTGCTTTGAGCTGCTTTTCCACAGGAACAAACCTTGTTCAGAAGAACAGTTTGTGTAAGTTGGATTTCAAATGTCAGACACTTTGAAAGGAGCCCAGTTCTGCAGTAAACTTCAGGTCTGTGAACCCTGGAGTGACGGCGCAGAACAAACCGCAAATATTCCTCCTGATACTCCTGACACAAATGGCTTCTGACTGCAGGCTTTCTTTAGTTGTGAGAGTTGGAGGGTTTCTCTCCTGGAGGTGATCCAGTGTTTTCTTTTTTTTTTTACCTGTTCTGGACCAAAGTTTGGAGGAAAAGGTTCCACTTGGTTGTTGTTTGTTTCAGATTGACATCAAAATCAAAACATTGAACTTTGTGCGAAGCTACTGTGAAGTTTATACTGTGACACAACTTCCACTACATGGTTGAGCTTCAGGCAACGTGGTCATTGCCAGTTTAGACTTGGCGCCGCCATACCAGTTCAATGTTCAGATATTTGTCATTAATTATGTCTGAATATTTGGAGCACTGAAATTGCTATTTGGGCCAAGGAAAAAAAAAAAATCTCCCTTTGACAAGAAGAAACCTGGAGAACCAGAATCCAATGTGGAGACTCTCTCTGATCGGACAAAAGATTCAGAAATAATAAATAAAACTCACTCCGCAACAATGACGTGTATGTTTATGTAGCATCACCTCCTATGACGTTTTGCAGCTAAACGGTTGAATACAGTGAGATCAAGTAACGTCACAAACACTCAAGACACGGCCGCCTCCCTTTTTCTTTTCTTTTCTTTTTTCTCGAGCTCCCCAGACTGTCGGTGGTGTGAAAGACTTCAATTGATGGCTGTCAGTGCTGGGTATGTCTGACGGCTGTCCGTCATCCTGACACTTCACATCATCGTCAAGAATCTGTGGCAGCAGCACTTTGTGACGAGCCCGACTTGTCCTCTCTGCTGTTCAGACGTTTAAACCACTCCGGAGCCAAACCAAGAGTTTTCACAATTTTTAGATGCACAGATGAATCTTATTATTCGTTCATGAATCAATTTGAAAGTACTAAAAAGGAGTGAACATGCCACTCTTCTCTCCATGTCCTTCCCTAAAAGATATTTTCACTTGACGTGGGTGTAAAGTCAGAAGTGTTATTCATAGAAAAGTACAGCCAGACACAATTCTACACTAAAATCCATAAAAACCAAACCTCCTCCCACTCTTTCAACGTGAGGAAAGAACCTTGGAGTCGTGTTGCTTTTTGTCCCGTCTGCAGTTTGCTCTTTATAGATTTGGTCTGAATGACACAAGGCTGCAGATATTTTGGAATGTTGTGTAAAATGTGGATATCTAACTTTTTATTTCTTCTGTCTTTTCTGCAGCCTACGACCTTCCCCAGCGGCCCAACGAGGCGCACATCTTCTACGGCAACATGAGCAAGGTGGTGGTGTCTCTGCTGGGCAGCAGGACGAGTGCAGACGGCTCGGAGGGCAGCGAGCCCTCGGGCAGACGCAGCTCAGAGACGGACAGGTGACACGCCACGCGTCAAACCGTCAGTCATGTCACAGACGAGGAGCCGCAACCCCTCCGCCGACAACAGAAACATGGCAGCGTGTCTGATACATCTCACCCAAACGCTCGTGTTGCAGCGCGATACGTCACGTCCTAGTTCAACGTGTAATCGAGGCGCAGTGTAAGAAATTGATAGAGGATGAGGCCATCTAAATTAGGTGGCAGTGTTGTCAAATTCAGACATCTTAAGAAGTTATTGACGCAATAATGTCTTATTTAAACAACATTTTCAAATAAAACCGGAAAACTTTGTGTTTTTACATGATACCGGTACTCGGAGCCACTGAAACCGCAACCTTTTGAAAACGCGCCGACTCCGTCTCCATAGAAATGGGGAAAATACAACTTCTCTGAAACGCTACTGTGAATGCACACCACGTAGAAACACACATGCTCAGTAGATGAACGATAAGAACAATGTTCCCTCCATCATGTCATGACTCGCTGTCCATGTTCTCCTGGACTTGGTAATTTTATAGTTGATAGTCGTCCGAAATAACAATCCAGCTTCATCGCCTCTCCACGAGAACGTTTATAGCCTATTGTTCTCTGTGCGTGTGTGTGTGTGTGTGTGGTTTCATTTTAAAAAACAAACTGGCTGTGCTAGCTTGTGGCCCAACATGCTAACCACGTCGTTTTTCCAAATGTTGCTGTGTAAAGGCGAAATGTTTCAGAAACAAAAAGGCAAAAATGATACGTTTTCACTTGAAAGGTTGTCGTGTAAACAGGGTCTAAGTTCCTCCCGGGTTTGCTTGAAGCCGGGTCGACTGAACTGGATAGACTTTACAGGTATACTCAAGTATGCCTGAGATACTGGTCAGTGACAGTCATACATGTTTGGTTACAATCATGGTGGAACAGCGGTGGAGTTTCCCATTTTTCTTCCGTGAAAACTTTTGAAAAGTTGTGTTATGTGAAGTCCTCTGCTATATTCCAGCTCTTTGATGATCTAGGTTGGATGTATAGCTTAATGTTGTTGTGTAATTCCCAGCGGCTCATCAAACGGTAACGTGTCTCTGGATGTGCTGCCAGTGAAGGGTCCCCAGGGTCCGGCGCTCCGAGTGGCAGAACCCTCCCTCAAGGTACTAAACACTCCACCGAAGAAAGTTTCAATGCTTTCATGTTGATTATTTTGGTGCTTTTCCAGCTGGATGAGTGCAAGTTCTTTGCGTGAGTGTGTTTTATGGATCTCAGCCCTCAGAGCCCCGGCACAGAGAGTCCGAGTCCTGGATCGTCCACCCAGAACAGCTCGTCCTCGCAGCCCCCACCATCAGTGAGTCCAGGCGCAGTGCAGCTTTTCTCTTCAGACTGATTTAACCTTTTCTAATCCGCAAAAGCAAGTCTCACAATCATGTCTTACATGGTGAAGGTTCCCAAGACGGAACTCGCAGCACGACCTCGAGACTTTTCCTGCTCCAACGGTGTCCTGTTTAACTTGACTGTATTGTTTGATCAAATCTGATCTGAGACGAGCTCTGCAGTCCTTCTCAGGCCTCGTTTACACGACCACCGTGATCGGAGCCACTGAAAAACAGGCTGACTAATATTAATGTTTATAGCGATCTGCTCTCCGTGCAAATTATTTTCACGCTTAAAACCAACATTGCAGTCACACATGGCTATAGTGACACTTTTTATGTAATTCTGTTTCATATCTTTTGGTTTTGTAAGCAGTTTTTGCCATTTCTGTTTTTTTCTGGCTTTTTCAAGCTTTAACAATTTTGGCTTGCTAATGGTTTCCTAATGGTTAGAACAGTTTTAGCCACATTAGCAATTCTAACCATTAGATGTTTTTATTGATTGCAGCTGGTTTCCCTGTTTGTCTTTCAGTTGTTTTATCAGTTTTGAGCAATTCCAGCTGTTTTTTCACCGATCCACTTTTCAAAAATGAATAGTGCAATATGCTCATAAAAACGTTATTTTTTAAAAACAATATTGTATATATTTTGAACTTTTATAACAAACATGAAAACAAAACAAGCATGACAAGTCCTGGGATACAGGTGAAGGAGGGGTGAAAGAGAGAATATGGCTGTTACAGGACAAAATGCTTTGAAAAGCACAAAGGTTTTTCCAGAGAATGTTCTGGAAGCTTAAGGAGCCTCTGCAGAGTTTCTGAAAAGCCACAGGTTACAGACCTCCCTTTTTTAAATATAAAAATTTTTGTCATATTAACAAACGTCTATATCTTTGTATTCAGACAGAGGCGTTGCGTATAAAACAAACGCAGAAACAATAATGTTACCGTTAATGGCCTGTATTGTAACCAAGAAAGAAAGTGAACCGGGCCATTATGAGTCTGTTTTATGGTTCTTCTTCATCAATTAAACATGTGAGAGGAATGACTACCGTTTAATGGATCGTTTTGGTTCTGATGGCTCGAACAATGACGGATTATCGAGCAGCATTACAGCAAATGGAGGCATTAGAGTCTACCATCAAACGCTTCCTGTGCAAACTGTATTTACTGCCTCGCTACTTGCATATTAAGAGTTTGTTAATGATCCGAGCTTTTCAGACCTCTCAGTCTAATTGATCTGTGGCTACAGGTAAAACGGGTTGAAGAATTAGTTTTGATCAAGAAGTCCTTTTATAACTTTCTGCTTTAACGTCTCCCTCCTCGCATTCCTTTGAAATACAGTGTCTGGTGAACCCTGTCCTCTCCGGCTATTATACTTTCAGATTTTAAGCTGTTCTGCTGTTTTTTGTTCGTCTTAAAATGTGCTTAAGAATGAATAACTTTTGGAAAGTCATTAAATTCGACCAGGAACAGTTATGAATTATGTAAATGTGGCTCTTGGTCAGTTGGTGTTCACTTCAATCATTATTGTCTTCAGATGGTTCGTCCATCACGAGTCAGGTTCAGATCCAGAACAAGACTTCCAGAGAGCTGCGGTTCGACCTGTCGTGGCCCGCTCACTGTCTGACCGTCACCCCGCAGCACGGCGTCATCGAACCTCAGTAAGAACTCGCTTCTTTACAGTCGCAGGTTTTAGTGCTGCAATACCATGTTTCTGTTTGCTTTCATTGTCTGTGAAGTCCTCTGATATTGTCTTCATCACATCAAGGAGTTGTGAACAGGGATGGTAACGTTCTGTGGATCTGCAGATTTCTGTCCAGTTGAAATTCAAATTAGTCGTTTTTGTTAAACGTCTGTATTTGTTGAAGCCTTTTTCGAGGAGTGAAAATCAAAATTTCATTGCTATTATCAAACATAAAGGTCGATTAGCGTTGAATCGTGTCAGACACACATGTTCTGCTACAGTCTCGCTGACAGGACATGAATCGTGTCTGATACAAAGATTTAGTAAACAGATCAGTGATCGGCTGAGAACGAAGGATTTTGACTCCTTTTAATTTCACTGTTATTCAGACAAACTCAGACCACGACGCAGCGCTGTCGGATATTGACAAAGATGTCGAACATGTTTCAGTGGGAATGTCTACAACAGAAAGTCACAACGAGGGTTCAAATGAGGGAAAAAGATCGTTGAGATCAGCGAGACACTTGGACAGTTTGTCAAGTAAAACTACACGAGTTGATTTATTCCAGGTCTCCTTATGTTGTTCTTGTACAAACTACAGCTAAAATTGGCTTTAAAATGGATGGAAATAATTTAGAAACCTTCATCTTCAGGGGGATTACAGCCCCCGAGACCCCCGGAACATTCAGCTCAAATCATTTTATGTATTTGAACATGAAGCTTGATTCAGGACTGAGGACTTTATTAAAACGATGATGAATTCTGTTTCACTCCTCTAACCACTCAAACACTAAATTGAAGTGGAACAATGGAACCATAACGGTCGGTAATGATACTAGACAATAATACTTCTATAAGATTGCAAAACGAGACAAATGTACTTCTACAGCAGGATTCGAACACGTTCGGTGCTTTTAAAAGTAATAAAGAGAAAAACAATGAAACAATGAGGAGACGAGTGTTCAGTCTGAGTTCCATGGGATCTATAAGGAAGTCATGTTTTCTTTATCACTGCTGGTGGACTGAGAGGATGTTCATCATTTTGGAATTTCCAAGCAGAAACTTTTTATTACACTTAGATTGTTTTGCCTTTTACTGATCGTGTACTGCATTAATGCTCATGAATCTTCATACCACTGGATAAATACAATATTTCTGTTGGCGAAGAGAGACGTGTGTGTATCACTCTGTGTGTGTGCGCAGGGTTTTGTAAGCTTGATTCACAGCACACAAGCCAATATTCTCACATGTAAATCTCACACAGAGAACGGCGAATCCACAAATCTGATTTCATCTACGCCAATATGTCGTCACACTTAAATCTTTGAACACTCTCCTTGATGATGAAGATGAAACTGTGAAGTCAGTTTGAGTTGATCCTGAGTAGAACTGTTCCCTCCGAGGTGCCAGCTGCAGATCCTGATCAGCCCCAACCTGTCACTGGCAACCAGGTCCGCCCTGCTGCCGTGGAGCGGCCAGATCTATGTCCAGTGTGACGGCCAGCAGAAGGTACCACACACACACACACACACACACACACACACACACACACACACACGTTGCGTTAACTCTGCCCTGCAGAGTGTGAGCTTCACACAGACGTGTCGTCTCAGTTCATTAAGGTCCAGATCCGTCAGGACTTGGCTCTGGATGTGTCCGCCGCCCCAGCAGACCCACTGTCGGCCCTGCCCGCTCAGGCCGCCACCCCGG
>OMNM01065614.1:29667-47183 GCA_900302745.1 Parablennius parvicornis | reverse complement strand
ACTTAAGTGTTGCATAAGTTCTGCCTGCAGTTTAATTACTGCTGCATGTCGAGTTGTATTTCAGTCTTTTAGGCGTTTGGACGAAAGTAAAACTTACTCACAGATTTTGTAGAGAAGTAGCAGAAAAAAAAAAAAAAAAAAACCCTTGTCCTACTCACTTGGCTCCACACTGTCATGATCATTCAAGTCAAACTAAAATAAATGAGCATTGTTATATCATAAAAAAAAAAATTGTTTTTCACGGCTATTATTTCTGCGTGCTGTGCAGGTGTACGAGAAGCTCAAGGACTACACGTTGATCCCCGTTGGCAACTGGGAGAAGGTCAAAGTCGATGGAGCCCTGACGTGCTGCTCTGTGCTCATCAACAAGAAGGCCGACGTCTGAGAGGGCCCCCCGGCGGCATCCTAACCAAGAGGACCCTGTATCTCATCACTGTGCAGCTCGAGGTTTAACAAATCAATTCTAGGCCCTAAAAAGGAGGGCAGGTTTTATTGCTGCTGAGGGCAAAACAAATCAAATCATAAGAATACAATTGTTCAAATTTTTACACAAGATTCTCAGAAAACACACAAAAGCCCTTAAATTGTGCAAATCGTTTAAATGATTTAAAAATTACTTCCAGGTGATCATGGTCTTTATTAAAAAATGTACGCAGACACACACACACACACACACACACGATTGATAACGGCATCCACTTATTCCCTGATCATGTGATACAGGATCCTTTTCACCCATTAAACCTTCAGAGCACCTGTAGCTTGTGTGTAGACCAGACTTAACTGTCTTGAAGAGAGCCACGCAGAACAAATCAGTGGGTACCCAACAAAACTAGGCAGAATGAATTCATATGGCAGATTTATTAATGACATAACACTCAGTGGTTTTCAGAGTTTGGAGTGTGCATTCCCTGGGGTGGAGGATCGGGGAAATAGCCAGAGTAGGGAAATAAACCCAAAAAATATATTAATCATCTGGTTGGGTAATTTCAAGTATGATCAATTTTTAGTGGCTGTGAGGCTCCACTGCCACAGCGTGTTATTACCCAGATTATTTTTCGAGCCCAGATTATCAGCTCAGAATATTTCAAAGCTACCCAAGCAGCATTATTAACACTTCACTCCTCCCGGCTGATCCAGATATTTACTCATTTATGGTGCTACTACCAGGCTAACCTTACAGTCTTACAACTCCTGCCAACACTGCAACACAGACATGGCATCTTGACAAAGTTTACAGCTTCAGGGCTTTGAATTGTTTGATTTAAGAGAAAAATATTAATTGGAAACAGACTTAATAAAGGCGGCTAAAATGTAAATCTCTGATGGACAGACATGTCCTTATACACTTTGAAAACCCACACTGACATAACTAACACTGACGTAAGCGGTAACAAAAATAAACACTCTTAACATGCATTTATAGCTGTGATTTCATTTCTGTGTTTTTATTAACAACATGTGAATGAAACACCATTTTCAAGAACTGTATTTAGGTCAAAGGTTGAAAAAAAACATTGTGCTACCACAAAGCCTCTTGAGATGTTATTCATGATTAGTTCTTTTGTTCTTTGTTTTTTAATCTGTGGTGAATTACTCCATAATGACAGATTAGGGGATGGTTTAATTTATCACTCTTCAAATACAATTCTTAAAAAGGTAAAATAAAAAACAAAAAATCCTTAAAATGTGAGCTTTTGTTATCACTGTGATTTTATTGTAACTTGTTATGACTTTGTGATCAATATTTTCAAAAGTTCTGCCATTGAGACCTGAGGTACTACTTGTAACTACTCTGCCATCCTCTTGATTATGCAGCAATGGAAGTGATTTTTGACTGATCCTGAGTCCTTGCTGCCAGCTACAGAAGTCAACATTTACCTGCTCAGTGATGCTGCAAGGACTTTGGATGGTTGCTGTAGTTTTGAATCCCTGGTGTAAAATTGATTTCATTCATGGGGTTTGTCTGCACATTAATGAAGCTCGGTATGCTGTGCAAACCCCGGAGAAATAGAAAATGCATATTTTTATCATTAAATAATGGATATGATCTTGAAGCTTTCATTTGCCCTAACATATAAATGCTAGTTACTCCTAATATTCAATACCTTGTTGGAAAATCAATCACTTTCTTCCTGCTGAATGACAGAGTGCTCCGCGGTTTTGTCTCATTATTTCTTTTCCTGTTAAGCAGTTGTTCCTCCAGTAGTGACTCCTGCTTACTGAGAAACCAATATGTGTGACACAAAACCCAGTAAGATCTAACAAGGGAGTCAAGCAGATTGTTTGTAGAAAAAGGCCCCCCAGCCCCCCTCCGGTGTGTTTCCATGTAGGAGTTTGTCAACCTGTTTTAGTGGCCTTATCTCTGTTGTTGGAGAGCTTAAGCTTGAGGCCTATTAACATGACATTAGTATAAGTGACCATGTGTCCTTTACCACAGTTCATACTGTACATGTTGAAGTACCAGGATGTCTGAAGCCATGCTGTTTCTCTCAGTGTGATTGTAAGTGAAAGTGGAGGAAATGACATCAGGAGGTGATTCAGCCTCCCTCCACAGACATATGCGTATGGGCAAGTGGGCAGTGATGAAACACGGAAAGAATTTGTGTTGGGAGGAGAGGCTTGTACGTCTGTAAACACTGACTCTTTTTAAACTTTCACTGTCTTACTCTCAATGCACTCGGCCCCCTTTCCCCTCCCCTCGTCTCCGTCTATTGCCTCATACGAGCTTCCAGGCTAATTTATAGTCATGATATCATACAGTCTGGCAAAGGCCGTGGACATGATGAGCTGCCATTAAAAAGTGTGAAAGCAGCATATCCAGTCCAACTCTGCCTGATTACTACTAAGTCAACCACTTGGATTTAGGACAAGCAACGTGATTCTATCTAAACTTGCATTCTCAATCAACTTTTCATTGTCTGTGCAGTATCGAGATGCACTAACATACATTTTCTCCTAACATTTATTACATTTTTAGATTTTGGCAAGACAAATTGTGAGTAACTGCTCCCACTCAGACCCTTATTTATACTTATACTAATCACCCATCCCTGTAGTCGTAATGCTGTGCCCATGTTTTAACTCAGGTCTCTTGGTTTTCATCCAAGTTGTGAGTAATGATTATTTGAATCATCTTAATTGGAGCCTCTCGTCTATATTGTGTAATAAATTAACATCTAGCTCTTTTTTGTGTGGTCTTTGCATAGATTTTTTTTTCTTCTTTTATGTCACAACCTCCTCCTTCCAGTCATTTAAACAGTATTAATGTCACTTTAATTCAAATGTTGCCTATATGTTCCTGGTGATACACTGACTTGCAAAGTTAGTATTGATCAGAAAGTTTTGCTAGTTATATCAAGCGATGACCAAACTTAAAACATTTTCATTTGCAATGATATACAGCAGCCCATTGTCTCGTTGAGCAATCAACATGCAATTTCTCTGCTAATCTCCACTACCACCTAGTGACAGTAAAAGTGTAATACAAAAACAATGTACAGGGGCATTAAGCAGTGTAATTGTGGTTAGAGGCTGTAGAAACTTCTTGTACAGTCTGTCTCCTGCAGTTTTACCAGTGTGGAGGAACAGAAGTGAGCTGTTTGTTGTGTGCAAAGCCTTGACATTAAGAAGTGCACCGTCCAGCAAAAAAACCAAAAAAAACATTGTCTTAGTCAAAGACCTGCTTGCGGTTCACTCTACAAGTTTTAAAGTTGACAGTCCAACAACACCCACATTTTTTTAAGTAGTTTACTGCAGTTAATTTCATAGTTTCACACATAATGTTTATTGTGAGCACCCAAAAAGTAATAGTAACAATCAATAACTGTAGCTATAGCAATTCTATTGATTCTCTCATATACTTGTTTATTTTCTCCTAATTACTGACCAAAAACTTTAACATGTTGCATAATAAGGCATTACTTTTATTATACCTCATGCGATGCCAGTGAAAAATCACACAATGATTTAAAAAAAAATAGCCTTTTAACATTTTGCAAATTGTTCATTGTCACGTGTGACCTAAATAGAGACTTTGTTCTGAGCCATCACAGAGTTTAACAAAAAAACTTTAAGACTTTGCTAAAATATACTGCATGTAAAAATCAAATTTTCCCTCATATATTTAAAAGAGAGTTTCACCTGCAATGTCCTTTGTAATTCATTTCTTTGTTGTTGTTTTTTTTTGTTCAGGACAAAAAAAAAAAAAAAACTCCAACATATTAACATGAAGAATTACTATTTAACAAAAAGCAACAGTGACAGTATAGAAAGATTCTGAAAATATGAAATGTACAGAAAATACATTTAAATGCTACATAAATGAAGACCCATTCCTTCTTTACAATATAATTAACAAAACCTGAATGTGCATGGTCTTCTCGTACTCCTAAATTCAATATTAAGGTCGCTAAGCAATGAAACAGGTTTTGGATAAACAACTCCAAATTATTTCAGAAAGGAGGATGCTAATGACCAGCTGCACCGCTTCTGACTGTGTAACACGGTGAGAGAGCACAAAAGTAACACTAACAGAAGCTGTGAGTAACTGCAGGACATCACAAAGAAATGCACCTGGTCCTCTTAATTGGTCACGAAACACAGTTAAAGACTTTCAGGCTCACACTTCATTCTAGAAGCAACATTTATAAACACAGTATATATATAAATGGATCAGGGCTGTTGTAGAGGAGACTCTAAGATTGATTAAGAATAAATGTATGATATGATAAAATGTAATATATATAACAACTGTTAAAGCAAGGTTGACAAATACATAAACCATTACAAATAACTGCCCTGGGTCCATACTTTGTATGCCAAGGGGGACATAATACAATACTGAGAGTAAAAACTGAACAGTATAGCAGGAAACCATAGATGCCATATGTCTTGTCAGTGTTCCTCAAGCTGTGGGCACTCGTAACTTCAGAGGCACATGAGCTCCCTCTAGCGGTGGGGCATGTCATAAATATATGTTTTCAATAAAATGTGTTTAGACAGATATAACATGATCAAAATTTTACAAAACTTTGGATGAATTCTGAACTGTCTATAGCTAATAGGGTAAGACGGTACTACAATATGTTCAGGTCAGCCGCAATAGTTTGTACTTGAGGAACTTGATATTTTCTCAGGTGGTACAAACTGAAACATTTCAGAAATACTGACCTGTGTTATAAGGTGTCTGATTGGTCCAAAATGTACTATTTTGTATGAACAGATAGATAGATAGATAGATAGATAGATAGATAGATAGATAGATAGATAGTGCATACAATACAGCAACTTTGCTCCAAAAAAAAGACATCTTACACACAGTTACTGTGCTCTTAACTGCAGGGGGAGCTGGTGTAGAGGTTGCCTGGACCACTTTGAGCTGTGACCTCGCAGCCGAGTCTGTCTGCAGGCTCAGCATGAGGCACGTAGGAATAATTCAGAAAGTCGACGCCTAAGCTTGAGTCCTCACTGCTCGTCTGCAGGAGCTCGTCTCCTGCGGCAGGCTCGCCTTTCTCCCCAAACTGCTCATACACGTATTTGTTTCCTTGTGGGCAAAGAACAACACAGTCTTCATTCAGAGTCACGTAGTTTGGAAAGACTTCAGTCCCGGGGCTCCCATCGACCTGCTCCGTGCTGGAGAAGCTTCCTTCTGCTGACAGGAGCTCTGTAGATTCCTGTGGTTGTTTTTCTAAAGCTGAACCTTGGTCTTCAGACATCACCTCCACCATAGATGAAGTAGTTTCTTCAAGGCACTGCTTTGCTGTGATTGGAGGATCCTGTGGTGTGAGCACAGTAATTATTTTTTTAACCCCCCAGTGACACTGGAAGATTATATCCATCGAAATGTTTATGCTATAATTATTTCTATCATTTGATATTTGAAAGAAATATTTATATTGCAGACTGGGTAGACCTTTACATCAGGATTTTAAGATTCGCTGCTAAAGAGACTTTGTTACAATGGTTAAAATAAGGTGGAATAAAAAATCAGATAAAATGTTTTTGCTAAAGCCACAGTAAATGTGTGATGTAATCATCCATGCATTATAATGCCAAAGCACTGTTCAAATAATTTACCAACGTCTGTGTGTTCATCTCAGTCAGAAAACCTTGAAGGACTTTGTCAAGGTCTGGCACTGGGGGCCAAAAGTACTGCTTCAGCTTACTGAGAGAAAATTCCACAAAATATGACAAGTTAGTCAGCAGGTCATCTGGTTAAGGCAGTCACTGGAATCATTGTTTTTAGTGGGATTGAGGCAAATCTACTGCTAGGATATAAATTGACAGATAAATAGTGGTTTTAACAGATACATGGTAATATCTTAAGAAAGATACAAAGAAACGAAAGCTTCACATTTATATGAGTATTGTAGTTCAAAATTTCTCTCAAATCTGAAGGAAAAATTACCCCAAATAGGTGGGGAACAAGGAGATGACGATGATGGCCAATATCAGTAGGGATAACGGGATGTAGACCATGAGCCAGAGACCTGAAAAACTTACTACAACAGCAACATGGTTAGAACAGGACATCAAAACATGAATCATATATATTTTTCCAAATAGGATTGTATTTTTTCAATGTGTCATGAAAAGTTATGTGTGACTAAATCCACACAAAGTGGTTTGAACTCTATGAATGTTGTAGAGAAAATACCTGAATATTTTCAGACTACATAATAAATATTAATGAATATACAAATACTACACAGTAGGTTTTTACAGTGCAGTTACCTAAATCAGACAGGGTATCTCCAGAAAGTGCATGCGACCAGCTGCTCCAGTGGCCAGAGTAAGAGGGCCCCCTCGGCTGAGCTCTGACCCGAACACTGTAGCGCCGACCTGCTGGCACCTCTACACACGCCTCAGTCTCAGGACCCTTTATTATCTGCAGACAAAAAATAAATAAATAAATAAATAAATTGCTTGACAGCCACATTGGTGCAAATTTGGCATCATCTAGTGGTGATATTAATAGTTACACTTGCAGCAATGTGTTTTAGTATGACAAATTAAAAACCTTAGAATGTACTTAAATAAATCATATTTGTAAAAAAAAAAAAAAAAACAATTCTCATGCTCATTCTGAAAAATAAAAATGCATAGCATGTATTTACAGTGGGGAAAAAAAATCAGAGTAGAACCTCTCACCTTCAAACCTACACCTCCTCCGATCTGACAGTCCACCTCATACTCCAGGAAATGCAGCAGTGACGCAAGAGGAGCTTCCCATTTCAAGCATAATTGGTTGCTCTTTAGTGCTCCTGTCAGACGACCCGGCGGGGAGGTTTTGACTTCAAACAGAAAGCACACAGTTTATTAGATAACAAGCCAACTAACAGAAGATTAAACAGTAAGAGAACAATCGCTTAAGGCCTTTAGACTCTCAATACATTAAGTCCGTGTGAACAATAGTCTATCTATGGTGAGCTGTATATAGTCAGATGTGATATATGATTCCAAAGATGGTTAGAAAAACTGATTTGATATCATGGCAATGAGTTAATGAATAAGATCTGTTATACGTTAATGTGTCCAACATATGAGGGAATTTAAGGATATTAAACTCTTGTGTTGGATTACAACCAATACAATCTAAAAATACTTTATTTACTCATAATATAACATGTTTGTAATATGCAGTTCGAATGAAATATGAAAAGTCAAGCACAAGGAGCAGTTACAATAGCAACAAATGTTTAAAAACCAGGAAAATAATTTACTGGAGTTGTTGAGCGTGAACTCTTTACTGTAAAAGATTCGGCTGGTTGCAGTTGAAGCACTGGTGAGTTTGACTTTGACCTTTCTGTGCACATCTCCGTCAAAAATACACAGGTTAGTCAAGTTCCCATCATGCAGACACTCGGTCCATTCTGTCCAGCTCAGGGTTTCTCTGCAATGGTCAGAAAACTGACTGTCATATAAAATATAAAGAATATGATAAAGCCAGCAGTCATTTTGAGTGGATCAGACAACTCAAAAAAGAAGAATGATACCACAAGAGGTACATTATGATTGCCTATGTGTACTATTTACTGTGATAAAGTAAATTAGTAGTATCTAAATAGCACTGCACAATATATATCAAATTATTATTTCAATAGCAACATGAACAATATACACAAGAGGCTAACTGCAATGTGCCAATTACAGTAATAATGATTAGACCACAAAAACATGCAATTATTGATTAACAGAGAAAGACCTGTATTATTTGAAAGAACAAATCTCAGTATATTAATATATTATTATATTCTTCTTACTGCAAATTATACTCAGCCAATGTTCACACATTCCCTTGTTAAGTGCAGCCCTATCTTCTAATGATGACCTGTACACTCGTATCCACCCTGCATTAAGCCCCATGTCAGCTGGGACAGGCTGCAGCTTTCCACATCTCATAAAACAATACAGATGAATGGATATGTTTATTATTTCTTGTTTCGGTAAAAACTATGACTAGAAGCTTGCTGGTTCCAATCCCTTGTAGGTCCAGATTTCAGCCACTGCTTTTCCACCCAGATCTCCACCTCTGTGGGCACTTCACCAAGAACCCTACATTTTGTTATGCCCTCCAGGCATGGCACAGTCCAGTGCTCCTACAAGGATGAGTTAAATGTTGAGGGCAAATATCCCTGTACGACCGTATAAACATGATACATGCATTTCTTGTAATTCTTGTGCATTGATTATAGATGACATTCATCACGACCAAGAAGGCAAAAGGGATGATATCTCAAAAACTACATAAGCTGAACATGTCAGACAGCCTGGAAATGTGTCCTGAGGTTATGTTGCTCGTGAGTATACTTTCTTGACTTTCATTCATGTTTTTATTGCATATTAGTATACATAACTATATCTGTTCACTTCTGTTAACTTTTAGTTTGATTCTCCAAACAGTTCTACTGTTGGAATTAAAAGCTTACTATACCACAGCCTCAAAGAATAAATGTGACATGAAATATAATGTCAATTGTCGTTTTATACTACCTGAGGCATGTTTTGTAGAAAATCTTGTACTCATTTTCTGCGCCGTATCTGCTCTGATTCCACTCACAGGTGACGTTATTCAGGTCCAAGGTGTAGCATAGCATGGAAACGTCGTCTGAAAACAAAAAAAGAAAATGGTCATAATTTAGCCATTGTCTTTTAGTTGAAAACATCTGGCGAGTATCTTTAATCAGATATACCTGTACTTTGTGGAACCACAGCCTGCACGGTGTGTGACCAACTGCTCCAGTGTCCTCTTTCTGGGGGACATTTGAGAGCAACTTGGACGTCAACCACTTCACCAGGTACCAGAGACTCCAGTGTTTGGTCGTCTTTAGACTGTAAACATTATGCAAGGGTGTATTTTACAGGTGATATGTGGTGAAAAATCAAAGAATCTTAGAAGAATAACTAAATATCAATTTAAATTAGAGGATTTATTAACAGATTTGGTTCATTAAAAACTTTCTGACATTGCATCTAGTGAATATTTTGAACCACAGCTGATTTTTATAATGTAGAAAATGTGGTAACATGAATGCAAATCCTCCGATTATTAGTTTTTTCAATGTATTAAGTTGTATTTTCTGCTTTGTTCAACACAATTTTACAGCAATCTTGTCTGTCAATCCTCTATAGGCTCCATCAGTTACATCAGTATTTACTCCGTATGTGTTGACAAAGTATGTCTCAGCTTGATTCTTTATTAACTGAATGAATGAAACTCATGAAATGGTTGGATTAGAAAATGATGGGTACCTCTTTAATCTTCCTTTCAGAATTTCTGGATGAGTATTGAATTCTGTGCATAACATGCCCTTCCAGATATTTGGAGACCTTCATGTGCCATAAAACCTTCAGCTGTCCAGCTTGGTCATTTGGGTGTAAAGACACATTGAAAGGAGGCTCCAGAAGATCTGATGTCAGAGAGAAGAAGCAGAACAGCCTCAATGAAAGATCCGATCAACCACAGGAGGGAATTGTCCACTGGTGTTTCTGTAACATCGGCTGCCTTGCATCACTGGGTCATACTAATAATTAGTCTAAATGGACTGCACATGATCCTTTAAATGACCTGATATTGTGTAATCGCAGTGATGTAGTGATTTGCACTCCTGCCTCAGTGTGAGGTCATGGAGCCTTTCTGTGTGGAGTATGCATGTTCTCCCTGTGTACACTGGACTTTCTGGCTAAAAAAAAAAAAATACACGTGAGGTTCATTTGTAACTCCAAATTGCATGTATGTGTAGATTAAAGTCCTTTTAGTTTTAATCAACCCTGCCCTACATTAACAAAAAATGGAGTTTGGTAGATTGCGCATACAGGATCTGCATGTATGACGTTTGTGTGCCTCAAATAAAATCAGTGTGTTCTTTCTGAACAGCTACGAGATAATTGAATGATCTTCTTTGCATAGCATTTCTGGGTGCACAATATTACAACATCATTTATTTTAGGCCTAAACAAGGCTTTGGACTCATCTCTAAGAATAGCTACTGACCTTGAAATCAACAGCTGTTTTGTGGAAACTTTACAGTGAAATAAAATGCTGGTGGAAACACTCATTCTCACCAATATACAAAAACAGGAGTGCTATTTATCTCTCCTGTTTCATCTTTCCACCACCTGGTCTTACTCTTTCTGTGCACAGGTCATAGATTGTGAATTGAAGTTATTTGATGCCAGGCCTTCACTCTTATTCTGTACAAAGGGATTTGATTCAGGTCAGGGACTGACACACAAACCATTAATTGAAGTGCCCCTTTCACCCTGTGTTTGAATCTCATTGTACAGTATATGTCCTTTTGTATATTTCCTTCGATAACTGATTAATTATCTGTACAACATTGTAAAAAGTAAAATCTTACAATGGTCTTCCACACTGACGGTTCGAACGTAGAGGATTTTGTTGGTAGTACGTTCAACCACTTCAAGGTCTATGTCCACAAAGAGCAAAACATCTGATTCAGGAAACGAGCAGATGTGGAGGAAAGTTCTCTTCTCTGTTCTTTGGACAGACATTTCACATTTCTTCTTGGACTGCCCCATAAACCTGAGGCACAAACAGCATCCATTTGTTTTTTGTTTTTCTGTTTTTTTAAAGATCAGATCCAGAAACATGGTAAATAAATAACAGCATGAAAAAAGCTGGTAGACATGTCTTAGAAATATTCCAGAATATTTTACTTTTCCTTTTGGAGCTTGAATTTACTAAACATACCTTCCCAATGTGTAGAGCAAATCATATGTCTTGTTCTCCGAGTTCTCAAAGAAACAGGTAAAATCGTCTTGTGTCCGAGCAAAACATTTTGGGTTCTGCTCATCCTTCAAAAGCGAAACATCTAATCCAGAAATGACAAGCAAACAAAAATGTAAATGATTCTCAAATGACCTCCTTTGTGGGTGCTGCTGTATCCCGTTGCAGCAGTTGTTCAGGATCTTTCTGTCACAAAGTAGGAATAAGAAGGTCACAGCACAGCAAAGTGGTTTTGTTCCCAAAGCAAATGTTCAAGCAAAATTCTCTCTGGAGAAGAAAGACAAAAACAAACCCACAATACAACAAATTGCTTTTATAACAGTTGTGTTGTTAAAATGTGTTAAAATCAGGAATTAACAATAAAGTAGTATTTTTATTTACCTGTACTTTAGTTTTTTTTTTTTCAATAAAATGTTTTCACTCAGTTACAAGAGTAAAATGTAGACTACATAATCTATTCTGTTATGTTTAAAATCATGCTTTGACTGAGGATACTTATTAAAAAAAATCATATTCAAAATTATTTGAATATGTTTATTTTTGCAACAGAAAATTGTATCTGCTTTAAATATTTAAAAACATTAGAAATTATGTTTTGTGTGATCAATAATAGCATTCCAGAAGGTATTCAAATTTTATTTTTTCAAAGTAAGGAAATTTATAATTTAAGAGGGGTGTTAATGTTTGAAACCTGTAAAGTAAGAACAAATGTTAAATGCAAGTGGGTGTCAGTTTTGGGGGTGAGGTTATGGAATAGACTTAATGATGAACTAAAAAGGTGTAATTCTCTGTGTTTTCAAAAAGAGCTTAAAATGTAAAATAATTAAAGGTTATTCTGTGAATTGTTCATTTGCTATTTACTTATCATCTGAAAAAGAGATTTCTCATTTAAACTGTATTTGATAATTGATTTTTGTTTGTAGTAATCCTTTGATGGTACAGTATTTGCAATTTTGCAGATACTGCAAAATTGAATCAAACAGAATCTACAAAATAAGCTGCAGGTTTCAGCCAATTCCTTTTTCAGTTGCTGGATGGTAGATTTTTTAGAATTCTTAGTTGTGTGCTGTTTTGTAAAAATGCAACTGAAATAAACTAAACTAAACTAAAAATTAAAAACTAAATAAACTATACTGTAGACTACTTTACTATAGTGTAATGTTTACATACCTTGTCTCCAAAACGTTCTTTAAATATACCTGTTTCATACATGTACATTTAAAGAACGAATCAGATTCAGTAGAATATAAGATATAGCTCTTCAATTCTGGTAAAAAAAAATTTCAAACAGGAAAAAAAAAACTTGCTGCTGCTAAGCACAATTACAGTGTTTGTATTTACTAAAGGATTACGTTTTTTTTAATCAATAAAAAGTCAATCTTTTGAAATTAAAAAAAAAGGATTCATCTCATCTGTGTTCCAGTGGTGCACAATAAACTATCCTCATAGCCCCACCTTCTTTTGACAGATGATTGACAAGTCCATTGCTGACATGTATCCCAGGCACAACACCAGCTTGTATCCACAAGTTAAAGAGGAGTATCTTCAACCTGCAGAGCGACTCCATAGTACATCAGCGTATTATTAATCCATCAAGGTGTTTATGAACCACCATGACCGACAAACAGAGCACATGCCTGTGTGGTTTCTTGGCTGTGTGAGGTTTTGAGACCGCATGGGAGGGCAGTTCCTGAGGGGCTGGGCAAATGTGTCAAGTTGTGCTTTAAGCAGGAAGCAAAATTTGTGAACAGTGGAAGCAAGCACCAAACAGACAGTTTGATAGGATTAAATAAACACAAATCATGTTTCATCACTTAACAACTAGACATAATAAACACACAATCCAGATTAAAACAGCCTCGTGTGCACTTGAAGTTATCAGATTTGTGAGAATATGTGAAATTACTAATACTCTACCAAGATACTATGGGAAAAGTAAAATTAGCCCCTTCATAGATGAATAGTTTTGTTTTTTATCACTTAAGAACATACATGCACAAACTCAGCTTTTATCAGCACAAAAATATCTCACTTCACCTGTTTGCCTTGTAGGTCCAACAAATAGATATTAAATGGACAAAAATACAATAAACTAACTCTTTTCCCTAATGTGTGTGAGTTACCAGGAAGCAAACAAACTGAATATGTAACTGTGGTTTGTTTGCAGAGGAAACTCAGTGACAGATCAGCTCAGTGCAGCCCGGCAGATTAATGTCCCGGAACCTGCAGAAGACACTGGGCCCCCCAGCAGCCTGGCTTGTAAACGTCACACCATGCTCACAAGGAATAAGTGGGTCAGCATACAAAGAAACACAGAACAGATTTGTTTGTTTTTTTTCTTTCCCCCAGACACCATAGTTTCATATTTATTCAATATTAAATCTCAATTTGGTATCTCTGAGCAATGGGTTTGTTGCCTTTTTCAATAGGTGCCTGATTCAAACCAGCACTATGAAGGTGAAGTGTAGTGGAAGTCAATGCGTTGACCCTAACAATTTATACCATAGTGGTGATTAATTCCAGTTTGATATTCTTTTATCGATGTTAACCGCCATGATCACCAGCAAAATGAAGCTAGAGTATGAGACAGAAATTTAATTCATTTAATCCAAAACAAAACTTTTGTGGCAAAAAAAAAACTTCTCAGAGAAAGTTCCTTTCAGTTCCTGACTCATAAACATAAATTAATAGACTTCTTGACTGCCTCCGTTCACCTTGATTGATGAAGGAGCTCCTTACGTGATTAGAATATAATCTTAATTCACTGACCTTACAACACATTTCCAAGATGGTTTTGTCAGTCCACAACCAGAAATGAGACCCATGTGCACAGAGGAGCATCTTACATCCTAGTGGATGTTGATGATGACGTTGGCAACAAATTTCCAAAAATATACTGTACATAGTGAGAAGGCCAATTTTTCAATGGTCAAGCCCTTCCATAGACTGAGATGTAGTGTACACACCATGGGCCTCAGCAATGTGTGGCGTTAAAAGGATGACACAGATTCTTCTGGTGGGTAAATCTGTTCTTTAAATATGTGTCCTGGCAGAAGCTGTTTCGCTGGGTGAAGCATGCCTGTGAGAAATATCCATCACTGTCACTGGGGCCCACGCAACAGGATGGCACAGCCGAAGCAACTACTCTCAACCAAACTAGCAACTAGGCAGCCACGCCAACCCAGATACTAGAAGCGCTGCAGGTCTCAGAACAAAAATCAAACCAACAATAAAACCGAACAACCGTCACAACCAAACATCAAATCTATCACGAATCTGGATAAGAGGGACTATTCAACAACTAATGAGAAATTGGCAGAGCCAGGCCATATGTCCACATTGTAAAGCTCCACCATCACACACTATCGCTGTTTTATGTGCTACAAGTGAGGAAACATTGGTGCGACATAATGGACGAGCGCAGTGATTCCCTCAATGATGTGATGACCTATCACTGCACTAAACCTCATTGGCTGTGTGAGAAGACGGGCTCTGGCCACATAGCTGCTTTGTTTTACAGTGAGTCTTCTTTTATTTCACTAAACATTTTTCTTTTTTTATTTCTGTCATTCAGAGCAAAGCTTGTGTTTTTTTTTTTTTTTTCTTTGTTTTACTAGTTGAGGGTTTTTTTCCACACAGCGACAAGTGAATGTTGAGATTTATACTACTGGCAATGCACTTTTAATAATTCAAAATAAGTTCAGGAGATATGTTTATCTGTATTTGGTCTGTTCAATGCTAAATTTGCAATTACAAAGATATAAGTGCAGAGGAGTTTGTGAGCCACTGCAAAAAAGCTTTAAACTTTGGTACAAAGCAGAAATTATTGTTGTTTCAAATACTACAATGTCAGTGTATACTTACATGTCATGAGGCAAAACCTTTATTCATAAAACCAGTAATAAACACATACTGTACATTCTCACATGGTGGATATAATACTGTTAGTATTCAATTGCATAGTGTTAAAGATAAACTACAAAGTTGATAGCTTGTAGACTGGCTGCCTGGTAGTAGCTGCATATTTCCAACTTTGCATGCAACTCATGAATATCAACATAATGTTTATTCCATTTGTGACTAATTATATTGGAAGAGGAAGGTATAATACATTCGGTCTTAACGCTGAAGCTTAGTACATACAGTAGTAGTTACATTCACATGGCAGTGACAGGCTACAAGTAATAACACAGATGTCCAGAACGAGGCTGCTTTTAAGTGCTACATTGAACTCTTTCAATGTTAATCCCCCGTAAAATTGAGAACTTCACTGTTTGTGGTCCAAAATGTGTCCTCTATGTTCAAAAAGTCCTTCTTCTCCATTGCTCTCAATAGAGATGAAATTCCAGCGTTGGCACCCCACAGACCCTGTGGTGTTTCAGCAAGTCACATAGCTCCAAATGTTGCCACTATAGGCCCCCGAAATAACATCCAGCATTGTAGCCTTGGTAAAAAATGTTTTTTTTTAAAAGCAAGACGTACAATGTTGTGTCTGTTTGTTCAGGGACTGGTTTGAATGTTTGTCACAGAAAAAAAAAAGCCACTTCGGTCCATCCACAGCCCAGCCATTCTCCACTTCACCTTATATGGGCGATTCCTCCATACAGTGTCCTTTCACAGTTCTCCATCTATAGCTGGGTGGTCGCGGTGGAGCGGCGTGTCCTCCTGTCTTGGCGTTGAGTGGCAGGGAGGTGGCAGTAACGTGGTGACCTCCCTCGGGGTTTCCTCTTGGAGCTACGCGGCACGCTAGGGCCTGGGGGGGCTGGTAGTCAGGCCTCCTCAGCGGTGGCATCAATCCCAGCGTAGGTGAAGTTCTCAAACAAAGCCATGTTCACATAGGCCTGAAAAAAATATATTGAGATGCAGAAATGAATTTATGTGGAATTGGAGAAATAGAATTATCAAATCGTGTGCCTCAAATTTACAAAGATTTGAGAACAAAACCACACATACTGCTGCAAAACTGTTCACTGTGATTTAAGGTGAATCATTCATAAAGATTAGACTCCATCCAACATCATCAGCCACTTTAGACTGCATTTTTATTAATTGATCTTTATTATAACGCGGCCAACCTCCTTCAAACCTACATTGAAACATCCCTTAATTTCAAAAACGGGATGTTTTCCTATTCCTCCAAAAAAAGACTGCATCGTGTGAATGAAGCATTACCTTCCGGGCTTCCTGCATCCTGTTGAGCTGGACAGAGATTTGAGAGAAAGGGGGTCTCTCGTAGGGCCGATCCCTCCAACACTGCTTCATCAGCTCATAACTAGAGAGGAACATTGGAGTTTATTGTACAGTTGACTGAAGCAACGACCTAAATTCTCGCTGAAAATTCGGAATACTCACACTTCGTCGTCACAGTTTTTGGGTTTCTCCATCCTGAAGCCTTGAGGCAGTTTTTCATAAAGCTCAGCACATGTCATCCCACAATAAGGTGTGCCACCTGATACACAAATCAGAAGGTATATCAATGTAATCTGTCTTTTTTTTTCCTTCTCCAAATCTCAAAACACACTTACAAAAACCATATTTTTCCATTTCCTGCTTATCCATTTCCTGCTCAAAAAATCATGCAATATCAAATAAGATTGATTCATCTCATTGTGGAAGTTTTGGAAATTAATAGGCATGTATTGATCTGCAGGTAAATTTTAGATATCCTTACGATGTGTTGTTAGGTTTAATGGGTTTCATACTCACCTAAGCTTACAATTTCCCAGAGGAGGACACCAAAAGACCAACTGAATGGAAAAAAACGCAGAGATGCAACAGTTGATAAAACTTAGTCGTGAGAAGAAAAAGCCTTTTTTTGATAACTGGCTTCTGAAACATGCTTTACGTAGGTGATCGTATCTGTAGACTTGCGAAAGACACAGCTCAGCTTATCTACGGATGGTGAAGAGTGAAATCAGCTTTTATTTCTTTAAAAGACGTCACATCTCCAAGATATGCATTTGAATTTGTTGTACGGTCAATCTCAGTTTTGAGGAGCTCTCTGCATCCTAAGGTTGCATATGTGTATTTGAATATGTGACCCTCACCAAACGGTGTACAGGGTTTGCTATACAGTACATTGCGTAATAATAATAATTGATAATCCCAAAGACAATAGCGCAGTCACACCACTTGTCAAACAAGTGCACTTACATGAATGTACATGAATAATGCATTATTGCATAATTTCGGCTCAACAAAAGTAACAATAATAAGAAACCACCATCTTTCCTGTTCTCTTATTCGAAAGCCCCCACCCCTGACT
>OMNM01065614.1:9028-27659 GCA_900302745.1 Parablennius parvicornis | reverse complement strand
GTTTCACATGTCACAATTTCTTGCGGCAAGTCGTAGAGACAGACAATCACACCACAATTCTCTCCATCACTGTTTCAGTATATTTGATTCATTCTTCACTCTTTGTATTATTCTCATGTCTTGAACATTACTGTGCCCAGTAATGTTTACAACTCTTTCTGACCCAACAGACGTTTCACATTTCTTCCGTTAGCTGTCCCACGCTCGTCTAGCTTGCTCTCTGTTGTGTATAAATAGGCTCCAGTTGACAGGCCAACGTCTTCGCCTGACTGCTGCGCTGCACTCAAGGCTTCCTGGTTGTGCTTATCAGTTACACAGCACGCCATTATCACTCCATCAGTGACAGGGATGATTTGTTGTTTTCAGTGGAAAGGCACCTCGCGGTGTACATAATCGAAACTATACTAAGAGCTTGAATGTTTTCAGTAAGAAGCCTATAATTCTGAGGCAATAAGAAAGAAGACTAATATTTATTTTGAGTTCCTCGTTAGTTTGACGACGCGTTACTTCAGGAAGCGTTGTGGGCCGGTTCTCAGAGATAATTATTCATGTTACAACAAACATTTCAGAAGAAAAAGTTCTTAGTGCAACTCACACGTCACTCTTGGTTGTGTACACGCTGTAGTTCAGGGACTCAATGGCCATCCAGCGAACAGGCAGCCTCCCCTGAGAGGAACACAACTGATTCAAATTACCAGATTCACACGACGTTTTTCACAAGAGTCTGAGATTTACTACTAACACAGAAATAAACAATGCTGCAAGTTAGGAATAAGTCTTATATTACAAACCCTGTGTCCTTAACATAATAAACTTCCAAATAACTTAAAAAATGAAGAAACAGAAAAACTCCTCTGACATATGAAATAAATCTTGAGTTCACGGACTCTAAACAACTGAGCCCCATTTCAGAAAGTAAACAGTTATTGTGTTGACTGGCATTTCAGCAACTTTACAGAGTAAAGGCATTGAAATTCAGTGCCACGAAACAACATAATTTGTACTGATCTACTACCTATCTGAAGATCTCATTTCTCTTTTCACTAAACATGCTTTCTCTTTCTTGAGCATGTAACATTCGGACAAAGGATGGATGTTTTGTTGTGGAAATCCATGCAATGAGAAAATACCAGCATAACGAATGCCCTCTGCTGGGCTGAAACCAAAATGAAATCTGTTTCTTTTGAAAGTAGTGCAACTGTGCACGACCCCTCGACTCACCATTGTCTTCTTCACATAAACTTCCTCTCCGCGGGACAGACCGAAATCTGCTATTTTTGCCACAAGGTTGTCTCCTACAAGAACATTCCTCGCTGCCAAATCTCTGTGGATGAACTGGTAATAGAACAGAGAAAAATACACATGAATAACAGTTTGAAAATGCAATATGTTTCTGGCCTACACATGGAATATCTTCAATATGACGAAGACGAAGCATTGCCTGGGTTACTTACTCACATCAGACACAAGATAATTCAAAGACTTTTTTGCTGTTTAATAGTGTCAAGTGAAGTGCCTTGAGCAAAACTTCCCGAAGTTATCGAACATTAACAGGCTGCTCCTACCTGCTTGTCACTGAGGTAATGCATCCCAGTTGCAACATCCACAGCAAACTGCAGCAGCTGCTGCGAGGTGAGGGTAGATGCCGTGCCGTGCTCCTTCGCAAAGGCAGGATCGGTCTCCAGAACACGGCTTTTCCTCAAAAAGTCGAGGAGGTTTCCGTAAGGGGCATATTCGATGGCTATGTACAAGTAACCTGCAGAAGACGGAGGGACAAAGGTTCAGGTCACTACGTTTCAAACAGGGAACTGTGAAGATGGTGGGGACCCAAAAAAAAACTACAAACTCGAGACTAAAGAGTCAAATCATGCTCCAGCAAAACTAAAAGTATATGAATAAAATATCAAATCAGCATGCAGGCATTCAATGTTAAACACAATAAAATGTATTTAAATATCAACACAGATTAGAATTGATATGGGGTTCAAATGTGGATGGATTTATTTCCCACTTCACTACTCTAAGAAAACTATAATATTTCCGAAATAGGTTGCACATGCACTGCCTGTGTTTGGTTTACAGTATATTTGATCCTTTCTCATTCTTGATGCAAGCTTTTAATCTTTTTCCACCTTATAGTATTTTGCCTGAAAGCCCCCCAAAAAAATGCTGAAAACCAATAGTGCAGCCTGTTCACAGCAAACCTGGGTTGGAATGCAGATTATAATTCAGGCAACGATATCATACTTTTTGCTGATTGGCAATTTGTCTCCTATTTGTTCAGCTAGATGAACAGCTCAGCCATCTACTGCCAGCTACTACAACGACAAAACCTGTCTTTGCATCCGAAAGCTTGACTGGCCTGCTTGATTTACACTGGGAAGAGACCCAGCTGAAGCTGGCAGGGGCCTCAGACTTCAACAAGTTGGTCTTGGCACTACACATGTCGACCAGATCTTTTAATGAAAACCTAACAGAACCTTTTTGTTAATGACTGATGGTTTCCAGCCAAGTTTGTCAGATCATGAAGCATGTGTAACTGTTGGAGGAGTTTCATGGATAGCATCCAACATCATTAGTGAGGAGGATTTGTGAATGACATAACAACGGATTGAGGGACGGACTTATGGAAGAATAGGAACTAAAATAAATGCATGGCATTTATGAGCAAGGCAGGTTCTGGTGGTCAAGGACAGACCGTGCTTTGTTTCCACTTATTTTCAAATTAATACAGACTATCATTCCAAATGAAAATAAATCTATTACAGCATTTGCTATTCTTCCACAAAATTAAATACAAAATATGTTTAGATATTTTGCAATATGTACTTTATATCACTAAATAAAGTAACTAAACTTTGAATTTAGTCATTCATATTGTTCATATTATATGACTAATCACTTTCCATGAAGTCAACTTCAACAAAACAGTGTCCACTAATCTAGACAGAGGTGCTAACGGAATCTTTTTTTATTATTATTATTATTATTTATCTATTTAGTTGACTTTCTCCACCTCGAGCAGTGTTTCATAGTTTATTACTGAAATCCAAGAGGAGAGGTAAATAATTCAGCCAATGTGCTGAAAATGAAATAGTTCCAAAAGTTAGTAAGATTAGAAGTTGATTGAACTTTTGATACGGCACTCTTTAAAAAAAAATTTTTTTTTCACAAGATAGTGATCATTTCCTTTAAAGTAGAATATATTGAAACAACATCATGCTCAAAATTGAGTCTTATCAAAATGAGAAGCCAAAATAATGTTATGACTATATTTATGACTTCTGTTTTATGTCTTAGTGTTCAAATATTTCAGAATTCCCCTGACCGTTTCTTTTCCTACTTCTTGCCATTCTTTTCCAGGTGAGGTCATTTCAACTTTTCTACCTCTCTAATGTTCCTTTCCTTCAAGTTAAATCTCAATTAAGGAAAAATCAATTGTAAATTGTAAATTGTAAATTTATAGTTAAGGTCTGCAGAGTTAGGGATTTTAAATTAAACAGACACGATCACACAAGTGTCTCAGGCAGACAGAGAGTTGTTAAGTTGAGCACATTGTGGGGTTTCGTATACACATTTGGGTTTAGGTGACAGAAAATTTTGAATGTTCAAGTACAAATGCAGCATATCAGTAAGAAGTGAATAAGGACAGATACTTCAATCTGCACGTAAAATCATCCGGGCCAAATGTAAGCCCACATCCTGTCCTTGGCCAACATGCATCAGAGAGATATAAACATCATGCATTTGCAGATCGTTGATATGTTGTTTGAAATTCATACCAGAAAGTGAAAACAAATTGTGTGTGGCATACATCAGACATTGGCCATGGGTGACATGTGTCCTTCAACCCCATACTTTGTCAATAGAATCAATAAGTTGTTGGTTTTACATATGATGGTTGAATAATGGCAATTTAGAGCACATCTGAAGCATGTATTAATCAAAGTTACTCTAAATCACTTTATTTTTATTTATTTATTAAAAGGTTTATTTCAAGGTTTAGAATACCAAATGCATGATAGGTCATTTCTATTAAAATAGCTGCAACAATTGTCATAAATCCTTGTGCATCTCAATCAGTCCTTAGTCGCGAGGACATTTATGACAATCTCACAGTGATTGAAGTTACCCATTATTGTCCTACATAGTTTTATGTGTCAACTCAATGAGTACTATTTGTATATTATCATCCTTTACAGTAATAAATTTAAACAATGTCAAAAACTCATGATGCCATAGCAACACCAATGTTAATTTGCATAAATGTCTTGATCTCATTTTGTTAGTCATTAAAGCGACCATCAATATCATAGCTTCAGTGTTTGTAATTCAGTGTAGCTCGATGGTTGATTATTTCTTTGACTTTCTTGTCGTCATGAGATGAATTTGAACGGAATGTGTGATTTTATGAGGGAAGCGAAGAAAAGTAAGTGAAAATCGGCACACAAAATTGGACATTATTAGCTGATGCATTATGATTAACTACAGTTTTTGGGATACTTCACTGTCTTCAGTCTGAAGACACCTGGCTTAGTTATCGGATTTTTTAATGTCGTTTCAATGTCAAAATTATATTATTTCAGCTAGTTTGCCAAGTAATATCATAATTAAAAAAAGATAAAGGTATGGATGGACATTTATAAGAAACATGGGCCGCATGACCTGTGTAGTTACAACAAATAATCTTGAACACTGCCCATTTCAAAGCAGTAACCATGGACGCCACGAGATGTCGCTAACTCACCTCTGTTCTCACAGGCTCCTATTAGGTTGATGATGTTGGGATGCTGGCCTAGTTTACACAGCACTTCCAGCTCCCCTGCAAAGTCTCTGTGGTCATTTTCTGAGGCAAACTCTGCAGGAAAAACAGTGTGCACAGCATCGTTGAGTGAAATGCAAGCAAAGCAGTCTCCGGCTGGCATCTTTCGCATGAAATTCTCGCATCAGTCAGAGAATGTACTACACCAGCATTAAAAATGTCCTATGTCGGTGCGATACATGTAAATACACTGGATATGTTTGTAAGTTCATGAATTTATATGTTACCTTTCAGCATCTTGATGGCTGCGCTCATTTTGTTGCCATCTTTCTTGATCATAGCTTTGATGACCTGTTTTTGAAAATGGCGTCAGCACCGTGAGTCTACATGTCAAAATTAGGAAGGAAAAAAACTCCCAAAACAAAATCAAATACTCAATAAATGAATGAAAACTTTAAATACCTGGCCAAAGTTGCCTTCTCCAATGACATCTTCAAACTTAATGTCTTCCCATTCAAGGATTGGATAGGTGAGGGGCTCCGGTGTTGGCTTCGGTCTCCGTGTCAAGGTTAGAGTTCCTGAATTAAACTGCAGAATAGTTTCCTCACCCTGGTGATATGAAGTCAACCAAAGTACAAATATTTTCAGAGCTCTTTGAGGTTAGATATCCTCTTCTACTTGTTTTTCCTTGTTTGTTGCTTTCCAAACCTATAAATAAGCTCTCCTGTTTCTCAACATTCAGATAGAAACATATGAAGCATACCGATCCAGACTGATAGGTAAATGTGCGCCGGCGGTTGAGCAGCGTCTTCCGGATGAAGAAAAGACCCAAGAGAGCCAAGAGGATAGTCACACAGGTGACGGTCACAGAGCCCACCACTGCCACCAACAGCTGGTAGCTGTCCCCGGGAGGCCTCCTTGCCACACCCTGGGTGGTCGGTGTTAAACTCTGAAGGCCTAGCAGAGGGGAAGACATGCAAGGGACAGGGGCCAAGATGAGATGGAGAGACCAACAAGAGATATAGAGATCATTATTACATACGGGGGAGATAAATGCACTTCTTTAATGTATTATCCTGTTAATTCCCTCTTTGGGTGGTCTCGTTAAACAACACCCGAGACATTGAAAATAAATCACCGCCCAGGAGATATTTTCTACTGGGAGCTATTTGTAGCATGACTAGAAAATAACTCTACATAAAATTAACTGTGAAAGGACTTTCATTTGTATCTCCAGACAAAACCATGCTTTTTTAAACTGTGCTGTTTTTAAAGTCCTGACGACTCATTTACTTGAACTTTCCGATTCAGCTTCAAATCTTATCGAAAAAAAAAAAAAAAGTCTTTATCTTTTATGAAGTCAGTTTTCAGAGCACGACATGTAGTAATATTGCAGGAAATATATAACAGATGTCCGGATGATAAAATTCTACTCACCATCCCCTTGTGTCATCGCCTGAACAAACTTGCTCCACTCTCCCGGCACTTTGGAACAAGCTCTTACTCTAAACTGGTAAAGCGTGCTGCCGTTGAGTGCCGTCACGTCCTTATTAGTCTTGTTTCCGTCATCTGTGTCCACCCAAGGGTGAGGGCTCCCCTGGCCCACCGGTTGATACTCGATTGTGTATTTGACGATGCCTCCATTTGGGTCCTCGGGGGCCTGCCACCTCACTTGGATGGCGGACACGGACAGGGGCAGGGCCTGGATGTTGCGTGGTGATGACGGGCCTGAGGTACAGAAGTAATAGTGTCATTAGGGTCATTAAAAAAACTTCTGGAATGAGTTTGTATTCAACATTTAAAGGCATCAAACTTGGCTGCTTTAAAAAGTTTCAGTGTTGAAGAGAATTGCCTTGCTATTTCAAAGTTGTGGTTTATTTTTTACTTTAGTAAGAATGAAATTATACATTTGTCCTTAACTATCAGTTGCTAAACTTTTTCTTCAAATTCTGTGGGAAAAGAGAGAGAGCGAGAGAGACAATCATCTTGCAACCAGCAAGCATTAATAATGTTTTTCTGAGTGTTTCAAGCAAATCCAACACAAATGTATCATTCACGGGGCAATTTGCTGGGGGGAGAATGGAAGTGTCTGTTCTCGATATATGGAATTATTATTGCCATCGCCTGGGACAAAATCCACCCTTTCCTCATAGCGGTCAGTGCCTTGAACCCCCAATCCAATCTGCGGTGGGTTGATTAGCTGGTGTGAGCTCATTTGTTGTCCTTTTCTCCTTCACTATCCCCTGAACACAACGGTTCCAAGCAGAAAGCCGCCGCCTTTAAGCCTGGATCTGCTGGAGGTTTCTTCCTGGTAAAAGGAAGTTTGTCATGTGTTGGTTCCTTTCTATATTTCGATTTGAGATAAAGTTTTACTAAATGTCTATGTTAAAAAAAAAAAAAATGGTGCCATAAAGATAAAAATTAAATAAACTGATAAAATTGAGTATGACACAGATTCGATGATTCAAAATGTTAGGAAAGTGCTCTAACATGTTAACAGTGTTTTTTTTAGTTTTACTACAGTTTAGATGACTTTACTCTTTTGGCAAAACAGAAAATTGACTTTGGATATCCAATATAACTGGGACTTCAATTTATGCAATGTACAAAATAATTACATATTGAGAAAAAAACATTATCGCCACTCATACTGAGATTGTCAAATACATAAATTAAGACCCGTCAGTTAGATTCACTCAACCCATGGTTGTGAGATTGTTGTGCACCCTCTAAATAATTTTGATTTTGAACCATGAAAATATACTAAAAACTACGAACACTATCGTCTAAAAAAAAAAAAAAAAAAAGTGCACTGATCTCCCCGTGAATAACTAAGACCCCCTTTTGGTTTTTTATTTCAATCACACCCTTTTCCAAATAGATTTAACCTGTTATTCATATACTGAGTGCACCACAAACTGTGTATATTGTATGAATACAATGTGTTTTTTTCACAAAGTACAAAGGATAAGTTGGTTTAGGAGTATCTAAAAGTAGCCTTCCCTGCAGCTTGTTTCTGCCCAGCAGCAGAGGTCTTAGTTACCCTGGCTGTGGATGCGGAAGTGGTAGGGTTTGGAGAGCGGCCCCTGGCTGCCACAGTTGATGAGGCGCACCACCACCGTATAGTCCTGCTGGTACTTCAGGTTGTGGAACTTGGTGGAGAGCACATTTAGAAGAGTGGTATCCTCCAGCAGTGTCTCCCTGTCAGGCGGCGGCCCGGAGAGCTTCACTAAGAAGCCACTGGCCGTGTGGGCATTAACGACATTGTTGGCGGGCAGTCGCCAGTGTACAGTAACATTGCGGCCCTCCACCGAGCTGATGTCAATCTCAGGTCGAATTGTGGGCTCTGTGGCGACAGGGAACACAGGATAAGCTGGAGAGCAAACAGCTCATGGTGCATTTCTCATCAAGTTGTAACACTGACGAGTCTTGAATTGATTTAGTTTTTCACTAATTTGACTGAGGAGCTGCATGAAGCAGGTGCACCAGGCATTTTATACTCATCACACAAATGTGTGTGCCTTTAATGTTTCCAGCCTACTTTATTGTTGAGTGTCCTTCATTCAGTGGCTGACTCAAAATAGTCCCAAAAGGTTTGGCTTGTCCCTAATGGCTATGTGTCCTTTCACACAGTAACCACACACTGCTACGGAGTAAAACTTGTTGAAGATATCTCAAATTAAACTCAGAAACAGGCCCAGATATACTCTCTCCCTCTGTGCCACAGTCAATGAATAAATTCCTGTTTACGACTTTTAAAGTTGTCACTATTGTTGAACAGGTTTGTGACTCCTGGCTGACTGATGATGAAGAACCTTGTCTATTTGTTTTGCTATTAATGATTCAATCCCTAAGGGTATTTGATTTATTTTACCACAGAAGGGTTCACTTGAGTCCACTGGCATCTTTCTATATTTACACCTAAATTTGAATCCCCAGAGCAGATAAGCCACTGAAGGAACACAGCTGTCTTCTTTAGGCAATGGGGGAAGGATATCACTAAATCACTGCTCCAAGCAGACCTAAAATATTTATGCATGTTAAGTAGGTGGTCCTGTCAATGGACAGGAAAGTTTTCCATCTAAACACATTTCAAAGTCAGTGTTTGTATGTACTCTCTGATATTGACAGCTCAGTATTCTGTGGGTCTTACCTGGACAGTCAGTCTCCATGATGGCCTCCGGTCCCGGAGCACCCTCGCCTCCTTCCCCAGGGCGACTCAGCTGGACACGCACACGGTAGCGAGTCGAGGGCTCCAGGTTCATCAGTGTAATGGGCTCTTTGTCACTGTAAACTGAAAGTAATCAGGTTAAAATATCGTCAGTGCAGAGTTCTTGGGCAGACATCATCAAAGTTAGCACTAACACTACAGAAGTTGGACATTACGCATTGAATATTGTTTTTTGTTTGCAGAAAAAATACCGTCAAACTAGAACTAAATGATGTGTTGTCTTCATAAATATCTTTATGTTTACCTTCCATTTTCCCCATAATTATTTGTAAAAAAAAAAAATTACTCTTTCATATTAATTTTGCATAATAGTTTTTTTCTATAATGCTTGTTTTTGTTTCACAATCCAACTTCAAATGTACTCTGCGTGTTTGTAAATAATAGAAAATAGAGGTTACTTCAACATTTGCTTTTACTGCTTCTACGCAAGGAAATAAATCAACCGTGAATTCAGTTCCAGAGAGGGATAAAGGCCAACTAAACAGCGACATTTCTTGCATGCTTACCAATGATTGAGGACCATGAATGTCCATTTTCCACAGGCTTGTAGAGGAGTCTGGTGGAGACGATGGGGCCGTCTCCTCTGTGGGAGTCCACTGGCATCACCAGCAGCTGCTTACTCCTTTTTTCCAGCAGTTCGGGAGCAGATGTGGGCACCGGGGGCTCTGCGTGGACAGAGGAGTGGACTTTAGCTAAATGCTTGGATATGTTACCAGTGCCTGTCACTGATAATAATATATCTCTCTCGCTGCAGACATCTCAGACCTTTAATGGTGAGGTTGAACTTGCGGGAATCCCGGCCCAGATTGGTGGACACCCTGCACTCCCACAGTCCTCCTTGTTGGGCATTCAAACGAGTGATCTCAAATGTGGCGGTGCTCTTATTCGAGTCCATGACTGTGCGGGAGGCCTGAAAGTAAATCAGATGGAAGCATTACGGTGAATGTTGAAAACTACATTTCCTACTTAACTTGTTTTCCTCAGAAAAGAGAAAGAGACAAAAAAAAAAAGGAGAAATTTCTTCATTCACCTCGGAAATGCCTGTCAGGTTGTTTATCAGAGTGTCTTTTATCAAGGAAACACCACAGAAACAATAACATAGAAACTGAGTGTATCATTTATAAGAAATACATTGCAACTGCTGCACTGCAGAGTGATACGACCTTATCTGGACCGACCGCTGTGCTGTTGGCTTCCTCAAAACGTGACTCAAACTTGTAATCATCAGTATCGACTTGAAAGCGCACTTCAAATCAGCTCCACCATTAAACTCAGCAAATTGCTTTATTTTGTTGATTTAGTGATTATTTAGGCTTTTTCACTTTAGACACATTAAATGAAGATTAAGACACTGAGAAAATGAAACACTCATTTTATGGCTTTCTAGTAAAGTTTAATGAGAAAATACTTCAGTCAATGTGGACTTAAAGACAGATGGTGGTTTGTTCAGCAGAGAGTCTGAAATTAAGAAAATAATAAGAGACATGCCTGATGGGATATGCAAGCTCCCTCTAGTGGTATGTGGGGGCAAGTCATAAATAAAATGTATCTGGCTTGGAAAATATCATAGTCAGTCTTTTGCACATGTTGCTATCAAACAATAACAGTTAATTTATGATACACAGTGCGCAGCCATGCAGGCTCCCAAGTGTGGAAAAGTGCATTCACATTTTTCAACTTGTTCAACTGTCACTTGTAAATAGCATCTCTTGTTAGTGCTAGTAAAGCTCCTCAGTGTTTTCTGTTTTCACTTTGTTTATATAGTTCATGAGCAGCATGTAATATAAATCAATGGATGAACAAATGGATTTGTATTTTGTCAGCTTAAAGCAGATATCAACTTTTAAACTATATGGCTTTATAATTTACTAATTGCTTAATTCATTAAAACCTCCAGTTTTGTTAATAGAGGCACACTGAGTAAAATTACCTTGAGCACAGTGCTGTCCAGCTTCCGCAGCTCTATGTTGTTGTGACTTGGCAGAGGGTTTCCAGTGGCCGAACAAAATATCTTAGGATTAGAGTTCAGATTCCACTCCAAGTTACCATCCAAGTCCAAAATCTGGGGAGCTCGGTCTGAAGAGAGAGAACAAGAATTAAATTTACAGAGAAAATACCCTGATAATTAAAAGAGAGAGGTGATCATAGGTAATTTAAAGCAACTCAAAAGCAGTTTTCAATATCAAACGGTGGGTCAGTTTTCCAAATCATAAAACGAGATACAGCTTTATCTGAGAGCATATATAGCAGTTTGTGGTTTTTTTGTTGGTTTTTTTTGTGTGACACTGCTTTATCAATTACAGCCAATTAACCTTAAATTCATATTTTTGGACTGTTAATAAGCTGGAGTTTCTATGGAAACTACAAATGCACAGGTAGAAAATGCAAACTAATGTGTTAACCAGTACAACACTGTGCAGCATCACTTTATACATAAAATGAATGAAATGGTGCACTTTACATGCAGGGAATATGAGTTTTTAAGATTGGCAGAGTTACATGTATAATATGAAATGTGTAAAGGCTCAGTTATTTTTCACCCTGTTGGGACATTAAAGTGGTTTGAATCAATTACACAAAGATGTCCCTGTGCTCCTGCTCCAGCCCTCCGGTAGTTTAGTTAACAAATTGAATAGATGAAAAATAATAAAAAAATAAAAAGTCTTAATTTAATTGGTGTGGACAGAAATCAGTGCATCACAGTTTTAAGGTATTGCCAAGGGTCATTTAAACTTTAAAAAAACAAATTGGTGGCTCTTTGGGAATTAATTGAATAAATACATGGAAAACAAAGAAAGGACAAACTGACTTTCAGAAGGGTTCAATGGGATTTTATCATAAATGTGAATAAAGACTATGAAATGAAGTCATGATTTGACATGCCATTTTGTATTTTTCTAAGTTGTGTATCATGTGTATGTGACATAGAAAAGGAAGCATTAATTACTGAGGAATGGAGTAAAAAATGATAAACATGTCAGTTTCATATGAGTTTCTCAAGTCAGTCATGAAGCCCTGCTATGATTGTGATGATACCCACCAGACTTCTCACAGTTTTGTCCTCTCCACCCTGTGGGACACTGACATCCACTGAAACGATGGCAAACTCCTCCATTCTGGCATTTACAGCTTAACCTGCAGTCTGGTCCGTACATGTCATTGTGGCAGGCTGACAAACAGAAAAAGAAAACTTTAGTCATTCTAATGCAATATATAAATGATAAAAACGTATTTGGGTGAGCTGTTCCTACCAATGTTGCAGCGGCTCCCAGACCAGCCGCTGGCACAGGAGCAGCCGTAAGGGTCCGGTAGGCAGAAACGAAGCCCCTTGCAGTTCGGCTCGGAACCACACGACTCCTGGCAGTTTCGACCAAACATTCCTTCTCTGCAGGCTGCGAGCCATCAGCGAAAGACAAATTCACCAATATGTTTATTTAAATTCCTCGAGTTCTGCTGTGCTAAGCTTTAACAAGAGTTGCAAAACAGTGTAATTCTGCCAGTGGAAACTACGGGTTCAGTTTTATTAGTTGCACTGATTGCTTTTATTTGTGAGCTGCTCAGATGGGTTTATTTTCTGATGACATCGAGTTTTCAACAGCATCATGAGAGCAGGTGGAGTCAAACTTGAATGAACCTGACAGATCATTGTACTCTTACCATTTTTCTGTCTCTACTTTTGGCTTCATGTGATGGATCCTCAAGCTAATTGCAGCTAGCGACTATTTATTTTAGCTAGCATATCAGAGACAAACCTTAATCGACTTAAACTCTATCCATCTATAATAGTTTATCAGATGTTCAACGATCATTGGGACGAGTCACGTAAATGGGGAAAGTATGGTTGACGCACATGCTAAAGTGGCAATATCAAAACTAGTCTGCTGGGCCTTTACTTAAATGAGCCTATGCTGTTCATTAAATGTTTTCAAAATATGGACGCGAGAAATCACAACACAAAACTAAATGATAATCATCACATTGATTTAAATCAACTTGACATGTAACGTTTATGGTCAGGGGCTCGTTTATCTTTTCAATACAACTCACCCCTGATATTCTCTAACATTTGTTATCTTTGTTATCCTATTTGGGCATAGTGTATCTGAAATCTGGAATGTCTGACCCATCTTAACCTTCACATTGATTGAGTTACAAACCTGTCTCGCAGCGTGTTCCCATGAACCCTGGAGGACAGATACAGTCTCCATCGGCATTGTGACACACTCCACCATTAACACAGTCTGGACAATCCCTTTCACAGCGAGGACCCCACTTCTTACTTGGACAGTCTTCAGAGGTAGAAAGAGAATTATGTAAGTATTTATCTAAACATACAATTATGAATGTCTGTATTTGGATGCTTTTCATATACGTAAGGCATTCATCTGTCCATCCATTCATCCATCCATCTTGTATATCACTAAATTAACACTGGAGCCAATACCAGCTTACTATGGGTGAGAGCAGGATCGAACCTGGAAAAGTCACCAATCCAACACAGGACAAACACACAGAGACAGAAAACCCACACACGTTTGCAACAAAGGACAATTTAGGGTCACCAATTAACCTCACATGCATGTTTTTGGACAATGTTTGGGATTATTATTATTATTATTCCTATCTGGAGTACCTGAGATTACAGCGTCTCTTTTTACACACCCACAAAGTTTGAGTTGACTCTTTGTCGATATGAACGAGACCAGCTAAACCAAAATTGAAATTACATCACACTTGCCCTTAAAAAATGGGTTGAAAACAAATATTTAATCTGGCTTTAAGTGTAATTTGTTCATACTGTTTTCTTTTCTGTTTCTAAATGTTCAAACAATTCCACATACCTCTGACAATAAGCCTCATCCAGGCTCCCTGGAGGGGGATGTCTCCAACATAGCTGGCACTGTAGATGCCTTGGTTAGTAAAAGTTGCATTCTCCACTGTCAGTACAGCAGTGCGGTTGACAATATCATTCCAGTGAGTCATGTAATAATAGTTTCCTACAAAAAACAACAGAAATATATTAATAACTTCAGTCAACATCATTTGCTCAATAACTGTTAATACACCATATGTGTTACATGTGAGTGGATTCTTAATGTACTAGTAGTTTAGATTTCTTTCTCCCTCTGGCTTACCGTTATTCTTCCAGGTTACGTCCCTCTTTTGGGAGCTGAGGAGCTGCATGCTGACGTTGACTGTTTCTCCTCTGTTAGCAGTTATCGTAAGGAAATCTGGGATGAAATTAGCTGTAAAAGACCATAAACAAGGAGTCTAAGTTTAAAGCTGATACATTCTCCAAACAGAAATAAACATAATATGACATAAGTATGTAAATATTGTGAATAAATATATAAAGACCAATAACAGTAAATGGAATCATTACTTTAGTAAGAACACAAAAAGCCTAAACAAACCATCCCCCACAAATGAATAGAAATGATGAATGAACTCTGTACACACCTCTGCCAAAGTTGTTAATCATTGTGATGGTCTCCAGTGGGGCAGCTTCCCGAGTGGACTCGCAGTAGAAGATACCAATATGATCCAGATCGCTGAAGTTTCTGGCCACAGCCTCCTTGTTCCTGAGCTTATGCACTTGAAAATTTGGCTTCTTTGGGAAAATTAGAATCGTATTGTCTTTCTTGATGTCCAGCTTGACCTGTGCCGCACTGCGCTCTCCATTGATACAGGAGAGGGAGAAGCGTTTGACGTTTGTGACCTCAGCCGTGGAGATCATGGTCAAGTCAATCACAGCACCTGCATGGTGGGACACAAGTCATGTTCTTAAAATCTTTTGACCAGGTGATGTAAGAACAAATACTATCAGTTATCAAAGCCAAGAACCCGCTAATTTTGAGTGAAGGGCTGTTTAGCATATTCATGCAATCTGTGTCACATTCAAGCAGATAACTTAAAGCTTATGTGTGGTATTGATCAGATGTTTTGCTTTTATGTTGATTAATAGTTGATATATTCAAGGATATGTGTATAATATATCCATCTACTATCTATAACTACTTAATCCAGACTGGGACTGTGAGGCCTTGGTGCACAATAGTCCAAAATCCAGTTTTTAACTGAATGATAGCCTTCATAAAGTATTTCAAATATCAAATGGAAACCTCATGTTAGAGTTATATCTTTACATCAACTAAAACAGAGAAAACAACTTTAATCCATTTGATCACATGATCAAGAGCTGTAAAAGATCTCTTTCTGCCTTTGTAAACTCATATTTTCTGTACAAGGGCCTGTTTCACAAATGTGCCAAGCCCAATAATATCAGTTTGCCCAGTATTCTTCCTTGCTGGTATTTTCGCCCATCATCAACCAAACAATTGCAGGAAACGTGGATGAGCTCCCGTTTCCCCAAATGACAAGCACTCCACTGTTAACAACGGTTAAGGCTTAAGTTAAACATCTAAAGTCTGGTTTGGAATTGGATTATTTCTATTTTTATTATCTCTTTGTTCGACAACACAGTTAACTTCGCTCCCATTAAAAAACACACAATAGACAGTTATAAAATGGGTTGTTTCTTTTTTTACTTACCAGTTAAATGAAAAAGGCACAAGACGAACACCGAAAAAATCCTCATCTTTATAATCCACATTGAAGAAAACACTGTGTTGTTAAATCTACCAGTTTGGGTTTTCGGGGAAATATCTACATGCGCTTCGGTGACGCGGCGTCACGACGATGCGCCTTTTTACGCATAACTCGGCGAATCCTGTTTATCTCAAGATCAGGTGTAAAATCGCAGCCGTAATCTATCAACCCTCAGAGAAGAAATCATAGAACTGCCACGCTTAATCCAGGGTCCAGTTTACGGTAAAACTCAGCTTTCTCTGGGTGGGAAAGGAAGGAAGAGCGTCACCAGACAGCGGAGGACTGCTGGCGCGCTCAAGACCTCCCAGATACGATGAATGTGTTTATGAGTTTAAACTTTTGTCACTTTCTGCCCTGATGCATTGCTCAGCACTCGACCTGTCTTTGAAAAGAAACGAAAGTTCAGCTACAAAAATTAAACAATTCGAACTGCACAGTCAAAGTTAAATTTACAATGCGAGAGAATGGTTTATATCTTCTCCGTAATTTTGTATATAAATGTGGAATTGTAAGACCATGTTTCACTTAGATTGCTGTATTAGACACATGTTGCACAGTTTTCAAAAGTTTTTCCACAATGCAACTAAAATGTATTGATATTGAATGATTGATCAATTGATTGATAATGAGTATCTTTAAAACAAACGTTTACTCTGACCGCACCACTTTTCTTTGAATGTTGAAATGTGTCAAGTATGCTTTTTTTCTGACTTATCAAGTCACTCATACACTGTACGGTTGTCAAGACATTCAATCTGATTTTATAGAAAAAAGGCACTTCTGACCAAGCTTAGACAGATTTAAAATTCAATATATATTGTTTTCGATTGTGACTAAATCAGAACAATACATGTATAACTATTATATTATTCTAGATATAGAAGTTATATATCATTAATATAAGTACACTGTTGGATAGTAAATATCAGGTTATTGGCATAAACAAATTAACTGATGATAAACTATTACTTTCATGAGTTTTAATATAGTTGTTCAAACTTTCACATTTTCAAGTTAAATGCATATATTTTTCGGAGTACTGACTTGGAGGAAGAAATACTTTGCCATTAAACAGAGGGTCAACGCACACAACAGTGTTCAATTCATGTGAAATATATAAATACCTTGTTTTACAAATCAAGTAACATCTATTTTATTTCTTGGTCATAAATGACAAGGAATGCAAGTGCTGGGAAAAGATATCCCCCTAACCCCCTGACTTTGACTGCTTCTGCTCCCCCTGAACCTCTCTGGCACCAAGCGGTCTGATCCCCACCTGTAAATAGTTACTAACACCACTCAAAATCACGCATTTATATTCATAATCAAGCATTCAGTGATTGCCACTAAATCATTATTGTTAGTTTAAAAGCAAAGAGAAGCAACGCAAAATCTAATAGTTATGTCCATTTGCCCTGTGAAGGTTAAATATAATATAATATATATTGCACATGCATGCCTTGCACTAATGATATTGGTAGAAATGCTGCAGAAAACCTGATCCAGTTGCAGCTTGTATCAAGTTTTGCTAAAAGCAAACAGCTTTGTTCTCTCACTTGTACCACTTGGTTATAGTCCCCACAGCTTTTATAGTCAGTCTCCCTCCCCCCCCCTCATAATCACTCATTGTCAGGAAATGATGAACAATATGCATGTTTTGTCTATTTCTGCCCTAATCTTGTAAAAATGCTGCACTGTCTCACTTTTTAAGACATCCAGTTGAAACAACTGCACACACTTTCCCTAAAGGCAAAAAAACCCCACTGGGCTGATTTGGTGTTTTCTTTACATTTCCTTGCAGCTTCAGACAATCGCCTTGAAGTGGACACAACTTCTTATTGTTTGAGAGTTCCTGTTTTCAGTTTCTGGAACTTACATGGGTTTTTGTAGCCAGCAAGGCACATTCTATTGTAAGCTAATCTAAAAAAAAAAGAATAAACCAGCTTAGGGTTTGGAAAGTGTTGATAAATTGATATTAATATTGAAATAATGATATTGTGCAGTATCATATTATTCATGAATTACAAAATTAATATTACCATCAGAAGGTGGAGGCATCCTGATGGTTCAATTGCATATGAAAAAAAAGAAGAAAAAAAAAAGGATTTGTCCCTTGGGCTACAAAGCACAGCGATTTCTTTTTTCTTAAGAGTGCTGTTCTCTTGTCTTGTCAGCATGACATCTACAGCAACTCAGAATCCAGAATAACATCTTTTAAAAGACTTGTTTTATTTCTGTTGCAGCACGTTCACATTTAAAACTGACAGAAAAAGGTCTTAACAGTGAGAAGAACAAAGAACAAAACTCTTGCAGTGTCACACAATCAGACTGCTAATTACTCAGTTGTGACTAGAGAAGAATTATTCAAAAAGCAAAGCCAAATGTCTATAATATAACAGTTAAAACAGCTATACAAACTGCTACTTATCTACTAAGCTTGTACACGTCTTACTGGGGTGTTTCTCATTGCAAGGTTGGCAGAATTCTGCAAACTCTGCAAGTTCAGTGGGGAGGACAAATTCAGGGGATGAGACAAAGGAAGAGGAGCAGGGATTTAAAAAAAAAAAAGTGTTTTGTGTTGCAGACAGAGCTTGGTGGAGCCTCCATAGGAAGCCAAAAGGGAAAAGACTGAAGGTTGCGTCAACACAGATGCTTCTGCCTCTGTCTACATTTACGTCTGCAAGAGTGCATGTGTGTATAAATATATCTATCCATATTAGATGACAACGTACAGTCAGAAGAGTGAGAGGACTTGTATACATGCATGGTGTAACTGTATGTGTCCTTATTATTTAATGAGTGTAGGCAGGCGTGTGTGTGTGTGTGCATGCAAGCTGTGCGTGTGTGTGTGTGTGTGTGTGTGTGTGTGTGTGTGTGTGTGTGTGTGTGTGTACGTGCGTGTGTGCATCAATAAACATTCTGTCTGCACCAGATGCTATAACCATGGGATGTCAGGGGGAGGGTAGCTCAGTATGTGTGTGTGTGTGTGTGTGTGTGTGTGTGTGTGTGTGTGTGTGTGTGTGTGTGTG
>OMNM01065608.1:55030-71563 GCA_900302745.1 Parablennius parvicornis | reverse complement strand
AACACATATCTGGGCTATTGCTACACAATTGCAAACACATGCGTTCCCCTTCTCGATGATGAACCTGGCACTGTTCTTTTCACACACCTACAGTAATTGCTTGTGTGTTGGATGGAAAGTTCAGCGTGCAGCCAAACAGTACAGTGTCAGTGGGGAGGTCCGGGGGTCATTTTAGACACGCACGCAGAAGAAAATGCATTAATCACATCCAGTTCCCAAACTACCCAAGTTGAAGAAAGCGATCGAGTCCATGTCTGTCTTACCATTCGGGCCTCACCCGATGACTATTTTTCTGCAGCCTCTCAGAGATGAGCAACGAAAAAAAAAGAGCCCACATGCTTTGGTGGGCTGTCAGAAATTCATGAGGCACGATTATCGAGTGTAACAGATTTTCTGTCAGCTCAGATAGCATCATGCGGCTGAGCCAGTCGCTTACCTGGAGCTTTATACACTTCATTGAGCAGATTTTCACTGAGTGTCAGAGGGGCTCCGTTGACCATGCTGTGTGTCCAGCTCTGACAGACCGCTTGGAGCAGAAGTGTCTGGGCCCTTGTGGCCTGTATGGTGAAGTGGGGGAGCTCGACAATGCACTCTGTGGTGGGGACTGAAGATCTTTTGGTCCTGCGAGAGAAGGGGAGAAGAAAAACGGCATAAGATGAAAGAGACAAAGACACAAAGAGAGTCGGATATAGTGGCAATAAATGAAGGGATGGAGAGCTGTGCACAAATGCCAATATACACTGAATGAAATGGACACCAGTGGAAACAAATGGTTCACAGCTTCCACAAATCCATCAATATCACATCGCAATATAAAACAGCTCATTGATAGTGCAAAGGGCCAAATAAGTAGAACTGCATTCCAACAGTAAATTGAAGGAGTACCAAGTGTGAGCCAAGCTTTCCTTAGTTACTTGGCAGGTAGGGTTAGTTTGCCGACCCTCCTCTCCCCTCCGTCAAAACTGTGATGATGATTTATGTGAAAAGATGTACAGCCCAGAAACTTGACCCTGAAAAGAATCTCTGCGCATTTAACATTTAATCTGTCTCCAAGAGTGTGGAGGGAGAAAGTTTGTGTGAGTCTGTGCGTATGACGAGCTGATGAGTTGAGCACTCGAGGGGATGAGGTAACAGCCCAGTCCATTGGTCCTCCAGGCCGCTGTCCATCACGACCTCAGCGGACCATGCTCTCATTTATCATCTGACACACACACACAACCACAGTTTTTTTCTGTTCTTTAATTCCTCCTCTCTCATATTCCCCTGTCTTTCTTGTCATTGTGTCCTCTGTCACATATTTAGAAAAGTGTCAAAGCACACTCCTTCATCCCTAATGCCTGACACTTAAACATGCTGATGTAAAAACAGTGCCATTTGAAACCATGCATCAAGTCTTGCAGCTACTTTTACATCCATTCTGTCAAGTCATGGTCCTACAATATCATTCGTCACATAAGGGAAAAAAAGAAGAATTTCTGCACATGCACTTTGGTAACCAGGAATAACAGTCTGCAGAGAGGCTGATGGAGCACCTGTCACTGTCTCCACCAACCATTTCTATCGTTCACATCTCTCTTTCACTATCCCGCTCCACATCCCCGGAGCCTCCATTCGCTGGAAAAACACCTAGGAGGCCTGAACTAAACACAGAAAAAACAAGCATATTTCCACTTCTGTTTTCCTCTCTTCTATTCTTGGTGGTTGTGGGCTGGGGATTGGCATTGCCCCCGGCCCAGATGCACATGCAGCGTTTGTGTGTGTGTGTGTGTGTGTGTGCGCGCGCGCGCGTGCGCACACGTGTTCGCTCACCTCCATAACGTAAAGGAAGCAAAGACAGTGCTGTCGATAAATGGGGGTTTTGTTGAAAACAGAAATGTGGCCTATTCCAGGGATGATTGCAGCATGTCAGGAAAGAGCATCACAGTTCATATAATCACACATCCATTTTGGTCCGGTCCCAGCTCAGAGTGTGGGATGCGTCATGGGGTCTTTCTCTCTTTTCACTCCACTAAAGCAGTTCTGCAATCGTTTAACTCCTTTGCTTCCCTCCCTCTCTCTCTCCTCTCTTTATCTTTGCCTTTCTTCTGCTCCTGGGTGGTTCGGCTGGGTGACATGAGCAGTTAGCTGCACACAGGCAGACCCGAGGTTACTAACTGACTGTTATCTCAAAAAAGCCAGACAGAGTTTGATCGAGAGATGTAAGCGTGTAGGGTTAAAAAAAATAAAAAGAATACTAAAGATAAAGGCAGGGGAAAAAGTACAAACCTGACAGGGTCAATGAGTTTACCTTGAAAGCATACGTACACATTTTGGATCCGCTGCCTACATGTGGCACATTTGGCACCATGCTGAACCATGCAGTGTCATGCCTCTGTGCTATTAAAAGTCACTACTGCTGCATGCTATACAGCAAGGCATCAATCAAGCTGATTTTCATGTGTTTTTTGCATGTTCAGATGGGTGCTTTCTGAGTGCAGCTGAACAAAAGAAAGTGAAGGGGACCCAGCAACAACAATGTCCCCACATGCAGAGCAAATGTGCTTGCAAAGCCACTTCAATGAGAGGACTGGCAAGGGATGAAAGTTTGTTGGCTTATTTGAGTGTTTATAGCGTTTAAGGGGAGCTGTCATGTGCATGTGGTCCCCTAAAACTTTAATTATGCACCTGTTTTTATTATATTATGCCCAATTCTTTGCGAACTGCAACTTGGATCTTAGAATTAAATGAGAAGCAGAGACTCTCATTAGAGTGTTTTGGGAATGGTGGATGTGAGGACAGCCAGGCACTCATCGGATTTCATTAAGTAGCTGGCACGGTCAGTGTTTCTTCCTGCAACATGGTAAACAGCTTTCTGGCAGGCTGCTTTTCACTCTTAACATGCACTTTGAAGGGAAGAAAGAGATTCACGAGATGAAAACAACACCTGAAGCATCACTTACGGTAACAAAGCTAAATAATAATCAAATCTGTGAACATAAAAGAGGTATGCCATGCATGGGGAAACAAAACAAGCCCCACTTATATAGCTTTATTACAAACTGGGCCTATAGCCTGGGGAACAAAGTCATTAAATCACAACTCTTACCAAGCACAACATATTTAGGGTCCTGACTCATAATTTAAGACTTAAAATTTAGGTCTGTAACCTCACAATAGTCCTTTGAGTCAATAAATCTTTATTTATTAAAACGCAAAGGCCACCAGAAGTACATTAAAAGGAAATAAAAAATTAGCCGGGAGCTATGAAAAATTACGTGCTTCAATTTCAGCCAATGAAATATGCTTTCCCCTGGTGCGTTTCAACAACATTAGGCCCTCATTTCCCCACCTGTCCCTCGCTAGAGCCGTGACTGAGTGACAAAGGACTACACCGGTGCTACCACAGGCCAGTTGGCGGACCTGCTGGCTGACTGGGTGAGTGACTGGTTGACTGGCACAAAACATTTCCATCCAGTGAACTGGGCAAAACAGGGTATGGTGTTGTGCAGAGTCTGTGAGTCAGACCCATAAGTAGCATACAGGCTGTGGGACTCATAGCCTCACATGTGGAGGCAAAGCAAATAGCATGTAGTCAACAGAACTCTCTAAATGTGACATGTGAAGTCAAAATTCACAGAATTATTTTGTTAGCTTTAAAATACTCATTAATATAGTGGTTAGTACTCTCAGTTCAAGTCCAGCTGGGGAGTTTTATGTGAGGAGCTTGTGGTTTCCTTGACCAGCCTATTTGAGGATGATCAGTGACTCCAGGCCTTCTTTACACAACGTTTCACGTGAAAACATATTGTCTTTGTGTTTTTATTTCAGAAAGGTGTCGCGTTTACAGAGCAACATTTTGAAAATGATGTTTGTTTACAAATGACAGATATGCTGAAAACAATGTAATTTTCCTTTAGGGCCACTAGTGAGTGCTGTTTTCTGTAATGAATCCAAACAAGCACATCTGAATAGACAACAATATGCTATAAACATTAACAATGAGAGCACACGACATTTGTATGAACAGAAGGCCATGTTGGGATTGTTGTTATGGTGACTCTCAACTATAAAACTGACAAGTCCCACGAGAATATGAACTGGAAGTCATGACACAGTGTTTCCTCCTTCCATCAGCAAACAAGAGCCTGAGCATTTTCAGAAAGTTTCATTTCCACCCATCTACATGACGATGCGGTGGAAGTGTTGAAAATGTCCCACCTTAAGAGCCGTTCTCAAAAGGTTTCCTTTTCAGTGGCTCCGAGAACCATTGTTATGTAAACAGACACCCAACAAAGGTTTTGCATTTTCACTGAGAATGCCGTTATTGAAACGGGTACTAAATAAGATGAAGGTGTGAATATGTGTGACCAGTTCTGTGTTTGTACGATGCAACCAGCAAATAGATAAAAGAGTATAAAAGATGGATGGAAATGCACTGGAAATCAATACGGGTCCATCTCAACTCTTTAATCAGGCCTTCTCAAATATATATATAAAAAATACATCTTGCAATGCAACAACAGCGGGAATCCGCTTGGGAAATATTTTTTTTCCATCAGAAGTACCACTAGAAGCTTTCATTTCACCTCCAGGTGAAGCTACGTTTTATTGCATATGCATGATGAAGCTTCAATTCTTCCCATTGCATTGAAAAACTAACACAAGGTATTAGCAACATTATGAGAGGCCATATTAGGAAGCTACTTCAAATAATGAGGAAAAACAAGCTTTTTTGTGCCTGTTTTTTTGCAATACAGTATTTAGCAATTTAGTGTCAGAAGAGTGACACTACTTCTGTCATAGGTGTCAACAGCCTTTGTCCCGCCATTCAATTTTGAAATCACACACACATACATACATACATACATATACATATACATATATATATATATATACACATATATACATATATATATACACATATATATATATACATATATACATATATACATATATACATATATACATATATACATATATACATATATTAATTAGAAAGCATTTTCAATTATTTGGATTAAATCTGAACAGCTAGAACTCTTTTCTAAAAGTGAGAATATCCTTGGTTCTATTTTGTAAAGATGTCCTAATGTGAAATGTGTTTTTCTTCCAGGTAACACTGTTTCTGAGTTTGACATGCAGTTGGTGAATCTGTTTTTCTAAAAATGTTTGTGTGAGTGTGCTGTTTGTCTATGTGACAATGACTGTTAAATTTAGACTTTATTTATCTGGCAAGTTAGCTAACCTTGTCACCGCTCTATTTAAGGTCCATGGTTGACATGTAGGTAGCAGAAAGCTCATCCTATAGGTGTCTTCACTGTGGCGGGGGATTTCAATCAGGCCTGTCTGAAGGCAGAAAACACATTAGACTGGGCCTCCACAAATTTTAAGGAGGCATATAAGATTAAAACTGTATCCCACCTGGGCAAGTCTGACGAAATGTTGTTGTTTTGTGTACAAACCCACAATTCTGCAGATCAGACCAGCCAAGAGAACTGAAAAAAACAGGACTGACCAACCAGCTGCAATACTGTTTTAGAAACAGATGATCATATATTAGGAACAACATGATGAATGTCACAATGGACAAAGAGGTCAAGGTGTTTGATAATCATAAGGAAAGGAAGGTGGAGAACCAGCTGGCTGAACAAAAAGCACGTGTGGCAGGGTCTACTGCAGCTTAAAACCGACAAGGGTACTTCATCAGATCTCCAACAGATTTTCCATCACCAGACTCAGTATGGCCTCCCCCTGTATGCTCTTTATGCACCTGACTATGTTGCCTCTCACTATTCAAACGTCATTATGAAACTAGGATGGTGGGTGAAGAGATGTTGTACATGGAGGAGGTCCGGAGGCTTGTAGCCTGGTTTTCAATGTCAACCAGCAGTGGTGGTGACTGATTGGAGAATGAGGAAAGTAGACCCCCACCAAATAAGGACGTTCTGTTCTATTCTGTTCTGTTCTGTACATTTGTACCAACGTGTCCAGGGTGCTCCTACGTTTTGCTCAGTCCTCTACAACCCTGAATTGGACAGGAAAAAGGTACTGAAGACAGTTAGATAATGGATAAATGGATAAATGGATAGAGTTCAGTTTCCTTTTTGTGATTTGACATTTTATAATCTGAACATCAACAACTACTTTCTCTTAGGTGCCAATCCAACAACCTATGGGTTAAAAGGCGTCATGTCTCCAGACAAACACCAGTACATTAGAGTGTGGGTTTGTATGTGCGTGTACATGAGGTGGTGGAACCAGGTTGGCAGGTCATGCTGCTCCCTGTGCTGAATGGTTTCAATAAACAGGTCGGTGTGGGGGAGCTCAGTAAAGATGCTTTTTTTATTCCCAGCAGAACTTGTGCAATAGACTGTGAAAAAATGTACTGTGTTTCTCTGATGATTTGTGCTTTCATTACAAATAAATTTAATCGACATAGCAGTAAATAATAAGTTTAATTACAGTATTTTGACAGACATTGCCAGGAAATCTTCCTAAATCAATAAATAATCCATTTCCCAAGCATTGTTCAAGCAGTTCTATATCAGTTGGATGTATTTTCATGTTACTTATTTTACAGTGCTGCAGTTTAAGTGAATGAGATCACATCGCATTTAAAATGTGAAAATTTAATAAAATATATATGAAAAATCATTTATTGATGCTCTTTAATTGTGATGATAAAAAAAAAAAAAAAAAAAAAAACTGCCAATGAAGGTAGTTATACACTGGCTGCTATGAACCATGTGCCTAACACACGGAAACTGAAATAGTAAATGAGATATTATGGAGCAGTCGTGTGGTGTTGCGTGACAGAACCAGAAGTCGTACTTCATCGAGAGTTCCCTCAGGAGTCGTACTGCAAAGGAGGGCATAAGCCCCAAGATGTATGGGGGTAACATTCAAGGCTTATACACCTGAAGAATAGGTAACAAAGAATGAGGAAACATCGATCTCACAGGATATGTAGGCCATGTACAACTGCAGTTCCAAAAAGGTTGGTATAACGTGAACAAGATGTAGCAATCCTGTTTTGTGACGGTTGATTTATGACATTTTAGCTATTTATGAAAAATCCTCTTTCCTTGTTTAAAATAAAATAGTAAGGGCCCTGCCTTTTTTGTTGCCATTTTTTTTTTAATTTGTGAACAGATAATAACAGACAACACATCTACACTTTGGAATTTTAAGTTGTATTTGTTTTGTCTTTACTTTCAGTTTCTGAAATCATCCACAAAATGAGAAAGTTGGTCAATTGCCACCACTTTGGTTCCTGATATTACAGAATTGTATTGCATACCGCAGTGTTTCTCAGAATATGAATTCTATAGACCTTTTGTCATATTTACTGCGTATAACATGCCAAATATGAATCACATCTTCCTTTTATAAATACGTTTGTGGTTTCGGTGAGACTTTTCTGCTTGTGGTATCATGAGTAGTAAACTAGTGGTTTTGAAAGTAATGTGCATAATTTTCTGTAATACTTCTGAGAATTATATTTTCACCTGGAGTTATCAACGCATCAAAATTCATAGTTTTCATTTTGTCAGGTACATTTTCTAATGCCAGCACAGCTAATAAACATGCTGAACATTACATATTAGTATTGCGAGCCTTTGTCATGATGACCTCAAAGCAAAATATTTCTTTCACTTTATTTAAATTGTGTATTTTTTTCTTCTATATTGTCAACAGATCCAGGCTGGTACATGGAAGAAAGAGGTATGTGATACAAAGACCACATAAAGAAGATGATATAAAAAAAATCAGAGAAATACAATTTCATTAATTAATATAATTAATTGTAATAATAATAATAATGCATTGGTTTTATATAGCGCTTTTTCGGGCACTCAAAGACACTTTACATTGCATTATTCATCCACTGGTGGTAAGCTACGTATGGAGCCATAGCTGCCCTGGGGCAGACTGACGGAAGCGAGGCTGCCATACTACGCCATCGGCCCCTCCGACCACCACCAACCACTCACTCTCACACTGCATGCACATACGCAGTTCGGGGTTCAGTGTCTTGCCCAAGGACACTTCGGTATGTAGGCAGTGAGAGATGGGAATCAAACATGCAAACTTCCGATTGGGAGACGACCGCTCTACCAACCAAGCCATACCGCCCCAAAACATAGACAGACACACTCTAGTCCTAAAAGTTCACATCACTTCAGGCTGCATCTGATTCTGTCCTCCTGATTCTGTCCACAAGCTCCTTCCCATCGTCGCACTGCCTTTGCTTTGCCCCACCAGAGCAACATTCAATCAATCTCAGACTCCACCGTCTACAAACAGATCACATATCTTTAGGACTTAAGATCTTCCTTTGTCAATGTAACAATCATCTGATGGGTCAGCATCCAGAAACTTGAAAATAGAAAGAATAGTGAGGGGATGTTAAATTACTGCAGCGGTTTTTGCATAATTTTTTTCACTTAATATTCTCTGCAGTCAACATAGAACACAGATGAGTCTGTCCTTGTCATGAAACAAACAGACGAGTCTGATTGAAATGACAATATGACTGCAGAACGAGTGAGCAAACATCTTCCACAACACTACCCAGGATGTAATCCCAGTAATATGGCGTTCTCTGTTCCACTGGCTGCTTGATGGACACATGGTTTTGTGGCAAAGAAACCGCTTTTCAGCATGTCATCATTAATAATTCACTTTTGACAAACAGCTCTGACATTTACACTGCGCTGGGTGTCTGACACTGACAGGGAGACAATAATGAAGGAGAAGGAGACAGATACACGGAGCGACAGTTTCTCTCTCAGTTGTGTGCTGATGCAATTAGAAAGATTCAGGCCTAATAAAGTGTCAGACCTTTACTAGTCAAACATTTATTTAAGGAGCCATGATGACATTTACAGAAATCATCCACTGACCTTGAGTTGAGCCTAAGTGATTTACAGTAGCTAGAAAAATGATGAACAAGTAGAATCTGAGAGCAGCATGAAAATAAACAGAATGAGTTGTTTATGTGATATTTAGATCGCATAGTTCGCATTTTTATTACGCCTCAAATTAAAACACCTATCACACACACATATGAACAGGAGACTGAGTTGAAGACACAACTGTTGCCTGAATGAATTTGTAAAACTGACGTGTGAAGGCCTGTGAGTGCAACAAAGTGCAGTTGCTCTTTCAGAGCTAATGCATTGTGGGCAGACAAACACAGAAATACAAACAGATTAAAACCAGAGGAGGTGTCAGTGTTTCCTTTCATACATTATTGTCTCCCCACTCTGAAGAGCAAAATTCAGTGAGAGTTTTCATTTATGACAAAGAACAAGGGGTGAAAGTAATGAATTACTGATACTATATTTAAGTACTTCTTTGGTGTACTTGTCCTTTTATGAATATTTTTCTTTTAGAATTGTAGTTTTCCTTATACTTAGAAGCTACCCTATGTATTCTACTTTGCTACTCTTGACTTTATAAGTTGCCATTGAGTAACATGCAAACTTTTTGACCTGCTTTCACAGCTTCAAACTGAAAGTTCCTGATTTATAATTAAATTTGGTTTACATAACAAATTGTAAATGTTACATAATTAAATATTTGTATGAAAAATGAGATTTGAACAGGTCAAATGCATATAGATAAATGGAATCAAAGACCTGCTAATTGCAATGTATTGCGATGCATTAAAAAACTAGTGCTTCGTACATTTTGATAAGAATGCTTTTCATTGGAGTATTTGTTAGCTATATTTTCCAGTATTTGATTACACCTTCAGACATGACATAACTAACATGATTAACTGTAAATTACCAGCACTCTTTTCACCGATGCATCTAGACAAGGCAAACTAAGAAGAATTCAAATGTAAATTAGCTGTAGATTAAAATTCTTCTTTAAATGATGCAAATAAAAGCCATGTAAACATTTTACAAAAACCAACTACATTTGTGATAAAATCCCCCATTTGTACAATGATTTGTGCAATCTATTTCCAAGGAGTCATTTGTTTAATCATCTGTTTTTGCAGTATTCTCTTATATTTTCCTGAGTGTCTGTATCCACACTTTGTTGCCAGTGTTCTTACTTCCAGGTGTTTCTGAATAATTGTTCAGATGTCCGTGAATTTCCGTTTCCCTGATTTCAGTATTCTCGATTCCATCTGTTTGATTCTTCTCCTGTTTTTTTATTGTGTGTATGTGGTCCTGTGCTCCCCTCTCATATTGATTAGTCCCAGTCCTGATTGTTCCAGGTGTGCAAAGCAAAGACCATTTGTTAATCCGTTTATCTTATGGTGACATCACGAGGAACTGATGGAGTGTAAAAAATCTGATGTTCCAGTTGAAAAAAATACATCTGAAAATAAGTTTACCACTAAAAAGGTTGGAGATTTGGGAAAGCTTCCAGAGGCAGGTGTGACAGCACTTATCATCGAAGTAGTTTGGTGAAACTTAAGCCACTTGCATGCATAAATGTATTTTGTTCATGTTTTTTTTTTCGTAGAGATAGACATGAATTACAACACTCCCTCTTGCCGCTTAAGGGAAAAAAATATTTGCCCTTTGCAACTACAGAACTTAGTGGCAATGGTTATAATGTCTTTTTAGATATTTGAACAAAAGGCAACGTAAAAGCTGTACAGCAAATATGCAGATATTCTGAGTGACAAGAAATTGTGCCTCAAGAGATGAATTTCATGTCATTTGTAGTTGATTCATGACATTTATGCTTGCTTGTCTCTTTTTATGCTCTGCCTGCAACGATAAAGCGGCAGTGCAATAGAGGTTGCTCATATGTTTTATCACCAATTGAATGCCGTAAACTGGGAAATGTGGTTTACTCAACTGGTAAATATCCACATTTCCAGCTTCATGAGCAGCAGATTTACTCTTTTCTACAGCTTGTTGGGTTACCTGTTGACATTTTTGTGATTGCTTCTTTGTGTGTTTTTTTTCTTTTGATTATTGTGGACTTTGTGTTTTGTTTTCCCTTTCCTTAACAGTCCATCGAGTTCATCTATATCGCAGCTATTTCAGCTTTCTCCACGCTTTACACTTTCAGTCACCTACATTTACACACTCTGCGGATTGCTACAAGGTGCTCTGCCAGTGAAGTCCACTATGGACAGGCTGGATGAAAAGCTGCTCTACTACTTGAGCCACAGGGGTGAGATTTGTGATATTGTTTCATCTTACAGATATAAGATGCTTTTATTCAGAGATATGTCTAAATTTGGACTCTCCTTCCTGCAACTTTACCAATTTGAGTCTACAATATAAGTTAACTCCACATTGTCCACAATTTATTTATTTTAAATCGGAAAAATGTTTAATTTTGCACTGAACAAAATCTTAATCTGCTCTGTTTGCCATTGTACTCTACATACTGTAGAGTTGGTAATAAAGTCTAATTGGTTTCACTAATATAGCGCTTTTCCACTGCTTTAGCAGCACCCAAAGTGGTTTACATTGTTAATAACATTCACCCATTCACACACACCAATGGAGGCGGTTGCCACGCAAGGTACTCAATTTATCCACTGGGAGCAATTTGCCGTTCAGTGTCTTGCTTAAGGATACTTCAGCAAAAGGGCATGGGGAGATGGGAAATTGAACCTTGAACCACCCAGTTGACAAACAACCCACTTGTATGTCAGCCAATACACATTTCAATGGAGAGGGAAATGATGAAGGATAACCAAAACAACTACTGAATACTGAGGAAAACCATATCAGGCTGGACCACATGCATGTGAAAGGTGCCATGGCATCAAAGTACCACATTAAAAAAAATAAATAGCTGGGACATTTTACTGAAAGCTTGCGATGAAAGAATTTTGATCAGTGTCACAGCTTCAGCACTATTATTTATGTCAGCTAAAATTGGATGTACTGTATTTTGCTCTTGCCCTTAAAAAGCATCAGAAAGACTTTAACCTGAAAACTCTGTACCACAAACCAATGAGTCCCCTCAATTTATCTGCTGGTGGATGAATAATGAGGCTCAGTGCACCAGCACCAAACACTGACTCCTCTGTAAACAGGCAATTTTCCAACTACTGCTCTGAGCAGTGAATTTGGGTGGACCTTTTATGGATGCCCAAGGATGAAGTCAGTGTGCTCCAATCAGGCTGTGATCCATAAAATTAGAATCACACACAGTTTATTCAACTCTGTAAACACCCTTTCCAGGAATGGCACCAACAAAGACGTGATGTACCGCTCTCCACAGACAGCCACTGATAAGTCAATGTACACACATTCCTTTACTGACACCCAATCCCACAAACATAGTGGCCATAGAGCTGTTGATGAGCTGACATCTTCATCTTTTCAACAGTAAAAATTGAGGACTGCAAAATTTCTGAAATATATTTTCTGTGAACCATTACATGAACTGTTGACTTGGCACCCCTCTGCATGTCTCCTAAGCATGTTTTTTTTTTTTTTTTTGGGTCACCAGTCAAGAAATAACAACATGCAGACAATATGTTGGCTCGTGGAAAAAGAAGAAAATTGGTATGGGTGTTAGCATTTTCTGAACATACAATTCATCTTGGATTGGGCGAGATAGCTTAGCAGAGTACTAGTGGGTTGTGGTTACTCTTCACTCTTACATTACGTCTCTCTGTCTCTGACTGATCTGTGCCCATGACGCTATCAATTCTCCATTTTGTATTACCTTACTGTCTGATGTCAACTTGTGTGTTCGTTCCTTGCTCTCTGTCCCGTCTCTTTCTCTAATGTTATCCTCTAACCCCAAACTGTGCAGCAGAAACTACACATTTTGAATCTGTTGTACTCACCGTTTCATCCTGATCTATTTCCTTTCTAATATATCGTGGGTTGCTCATGAGGAGTTGTTGAGAATATCTACTTTTTTAATATAATGTGCCATGAGATGACCATGTTGTAAATGGTGTTATGCAAATAAAAATTATTTGAGTGGATTTGATATATTCATTATAATTCTAATTTAACCAATTATTTCAATTTTTGTAAACAACAACCTATTTAACCTACACTTTTCTTTGCTATTGTGTTTTTGAATATTCCTCATGTTCACTCTTCTTGTTCACCTTTTGTATTACAAATGAAAAAAGCACAAACCCCCCCCTGTTGTTGTACTATTCTGTTGAAAAACTCAATATGCTAGCATGGCACTTCAGTAAATATAGTTCAGTCATTGACAGTCTATTGTGTCATCCTCCTCAAAGCCTCTTCAGTCTCATTCATCCCACAATGCTTTAGTGTAACTATGTGGCACTGAACCGAGGAGACAAGATAAATCTAAAGGAGAGCAGAATGTTAAAAACAAACAAACAAACAAACACATAAAACACTAAAATATTAGGGCACTATTGAATCCAACAGAGTGAAAATCAAAACTGTTGAAAAAAATAAAGATTATAAAAACTAAATTGGAGATATACTAAATTCAGAGATGGCCTACATGTCTGTCCAGTTGATGGTAAAACCAATCATCGAGAGTCTCATTGAAAATAGTGAAAATCTGGAACCTCATCTTTGCTGACATGACTCTCGCCCTTCTTTCAAAAGTCTGCTCATTTTCCATCTTTTACTTAATGACTCACAGACTTAACATATGCTGCAATTAGTATAGCAGCCTTAACTGCCTTGGAACTCTGACTTGTCGCATTTAAATTAACCACGTTACTCCCACATAGCCAGCAGCTCCTCTTTTACTGCCTCTCTTCACTCCAGTGAGATTGCTTCAGAAAGTACACTTCAGTCTGAAGCATCAAACATGAGAGACTGTATCTTGACCAAAAAAAAAGCAAAGGTAATATTTGACTACATCTGAAACAGATCTTGATAAAAGATGACAAATATTTTTGGGATATGCTCACATCCATATATTACGCTGCCATTTAAATCACATAATGATTTGAAAAATCAAAGTAGAAATTTTCTCATTTTCTACTTTGGTTTGAAACAGACTATACCACCATTTACCATTGGAAACATAACTCCAAAACTGTTCAAATAAATCAGTTTGATCCTTTTTTTTCATGTATTATGACTCAAAGATGATAAAAACACAAAAAAAAAGAGGTAATAATTCACAGAGTTGATGAGGATTGAATTGAAATGTTCGATCCATAAACAGCTTTAAAATTTACTAACTGTGATACACTGGGCTATATCCTTCCAAAATAGGACAATAACAAAACAAGACATAATAATAAAGAAAGAAAGAAAAATTACAAATTAATCAAAGAAAACAATAATGCCATGAGAGATCTGACAGATTAGGTTTCACAGATTAGGCTTTTTTTCCCCCCAAAAAACGTGACCAAGGTCAAAAAAAAAAAAACCCAAACCTTTTTAGTGCTCTTGTCTATTTGTGACAAGCTCTCCACATACAGGCCAAATACATTCAGTTTGATTACCTCGATTAGAGCCACTTTAATCCCAACTCTAAGGACTACAATTTCAACAAGTTCTTCCGAAAGGATGTTATCCTAATTACAATACATCAAATGCTACAAATGTATACACTTTCATGGGTCTACAAACAAATAAAACAAGGTAGACTTCCTGGAAAAATGCAGGCCAGATTATATGATTTTGATAATTTGTTGCTTTTGATTATACAGAGCACGTTTATCTGTTTCCAGGGAAGGTTTATGTGTTTCACAGATTTGTTGACCGATGATGCATTCAGGTTTAGAGAACAGGCGGAAATATTTAGTATTATCCTTTAGTGAGTCCTTTTCTGTCCTTTTTAAGAAAATGTCATCATCTGTTCACTTACAGTCTGTTTTCCACATTAAGTATGTCATTGCTGCACTACTTTAACATTGAATATGTGGAATGAGGCACAATAATGGGTTTTTATCTCATTACATCACTGTGCAACACATGCACTCTTCTGCAAAGCTTCACGACTCACTGTACACAGCAACTTGGCTGATGTTGGACCTCCTAATGAATTTCGGTTTGAAATGTTTTCTTGTATTGATCAACAAGATATTTTAAAAGACAAAGACACTGGCTTAAGAAGTTGATCATCTAATCAGCTGTCACAGCACAAACATTAGGATCATGAAGCATCACATGTTGTTTGGACTTTTGAAAACTGAATCTGACATCAGAATGAAAATTTGACCTTTACTGTCAGTAAAGATGAGTTAATGGAAACAGCAAATTCATAAAAGTTGTTCTTTGGAGCACAAACTCATTTGATGAATTAATGGCCGCCCATCGACTGCAGGCAATGTGGAGTGTTGGAACTTCTGTGTGAAAGGGCTGAAAGAATAAAGGTCACAATGTCACCAAAAGATAAAGCATCAACCCTCTGGACAGCTCATGATTATAATTTTGAAGCAGGAGAAAAACCCTGTGGGAGCATCTGTCAATACAACGAGACTCATCAATACACAACACATTAGGTATGGTGGCAAATATATAGATCGTATTTTGACTAATTTTGGTTGAACACAGGGGTGATATCTAGACTCATTTACTCGTGTGCCTGGTGTACAAACCTAACCACAAAATATATCTTATTTGTATGTTGCAAAAAACATGCACAAATTAGTGCTGATTAGAAGTCAGAACTAATGATGACGTAACAGAAAATAGGCAATCATCACAAAGAATTGTCTTCTGTGAGCCATGAATGTCTTCAATAAATTTCCCAGCAATCAGGCCATTTCCCTTAAAGATCTCGTCCTTTGTGGAAAAAAAGAAAAGTATAGATTGAAGTGAACTTTTGACCTTGTATTGACATTAATCAACTGCTCAGAAGGTTTCCTCATTTTTAGAGACAGTCATGGTGAATACTTAATTATGGTATTTTAAAGAGAATAAGTTAGTATGAGCAGACAAACTCCCATTTGAGCACAAACTCTTTTACATTTTAAGATGGTTAGGTCTGCAATGAAGTTAATTTTCTCAGAAAAACAAAAGCAGGTGCACAGCAGGTGCAGCATCTTATTTTCCACCTGTCAGCTAGTGAAGGGTTCACCGTTAAGTGGCCTTGAGAGGTGAGTGTGTACGGTTGTAATGCATACCGACTCACTGTGGCCATCTTCCTCTCGGCACCACGAGTATAGCTATCAATTGGTTTTTTCAATAATTATATTTGGCAGTGCAGAGAATTGCTACCTAGTCCATGACTGAAATTCTCTACTGGCCTAGCGATCGAATGATCATCCACTTCCACGCTCATATTACATGGGCTTAAATACCAAATGCAAATGCTGTCTTTCAAAACACCTCCCTTTGCTACTTAACATTTAGTGCTCTGTTTTCATTGTGCGTCATCTCCTCTCTATCGCCACGGTTTGCGCCCCCACCCCACCTGACTCCCTCACTGCCATTACTCTCCACAAGCCACTTTCTCTTTAAGAGAAACAGACATAGCTCAGGTTAAGATGTGGCATCCTGTACCTGTGGTGAAGAAGGTATGGGGGGGCACAGAGGGTGCCAACTCCACTACAGGTGAGGCTCAAGCTTCAACAGAGTAGCAGAGGGGGGTTCCAGGGCTATAATCAGCAAGAAATTCCACAGCGCCACAGGGCAGGAAACCAGTAGATAGACA